>JASGCC010000256.1:0-205264 GCA_030067915.1 Hydractinia echinata
AAATGTAAAACAGGTCGGTTTTTGAGACACATCTAAATCAACACAAAATAAGTTCATTCAGCATGTCGTATATTGCCATTACCCATTAATCTTCCGCAAAAAGGTTATGAAACACATCAAAATTTAAAAAATCAGTGATTTCAGTGCATACAGTCTCGCGTTTAGATTACAAAATAAAAACAAAAACAGTTTCAGTCAGAAAATTAAGTATTTTTTTAATCATCAGCAATCATTTATCCCTACAAAACCGTGAAACCATGGAATTTTCTTCCAGCAAAAATGACATCACATACAGATAGTTCTCCCAACAATGGTTTATATTACACAAATATAAAGATATCAGCTTTTACAACAGCTTACAGTGAAGTCCGATTCTACAAAAATTTGTTCTTTCAGTATATATTGGCATGTGGTCTATTTCCACAAAAGTTTACAAAAAATTTCAAAAAACAGCATTTTGCAACACAAACAATATAAACTGACTTAACCATACCACCTCTCATAATTTTTTTAACCCAAAGTCATAAACCCACGTAAATTTCCAATCAAATGTAAAAAAAACCCTGTAAAAAAACCTGGCATTTTACATGTAGGCTGAACAAAAGTTTAACGGGATGTCAGAAACAAAACAATAAAAAAAAATTAACACACACACTTTTTCTACAAAATTCGTTCCACTTGTCAAAAGTTTATAATGCGAAATACAAAAAGACATCAGCTTACACAAAAGCTTACAATAAAGTGTAATTCTACAAAAATTTGTTCTTTTAGTATATTGCATGTGGTCTATTTCCACAAAAGTTTACCCAAAATTTCAAATAACAGCACTTTGCAACAGAAACAATAAACGGACAACCATACCATCCTCTCATAAGTTTTTTAACTCAAAGTCATAAACCCACGTAAATTTCTAATGTAATTTCAATAACCCCTGTAAAAATAACTTGGCATTTTATACACGTAGCCTGACAAAAGTTTAACAGGATGTCAGAAACAAAACAATAAAAATAACTTAAACACACACACTTTAAATTCTACAAAATTTGTACCATTTGTGATATTGCATGTGGTCCCCTTGTAAAGTTTGCAGGTAATGTGAAAAGAAACTATACTCTATGGGCATTAACCTGAGTCACACTATCCTAAAAGTTCAAGAAAGATCTTGCAGCTAGCTTGCTACATCATAATTCGTGTTCAAAAAAGAAGAAAAGTTTGACTACTAAGGTAGCTAGCTATAATCCTAAAAAAAGAGGAATAACAACATAACTTATAGGTTAGAGCTAACTATATGGTATCGAGCCTTCGAAGCTAACAGTAGCTAGCTAACAGTAGCTAGGACACCCAATTAAATATACTTAAGCTGGGGAGACTTAGCTACGTCTATAGCTAGGCATTTGTGCTTAGTAAAACACATATAAAGGAAAACAATAGCTATGTAAAAATTATGACACTTGCAGTTAGTTCAACAAACCAGAATTTTCTATTTCGCCAGCACATTGTAGCCAGCTAACAGCTTTATGTAGCATTTTGAATTTTAGGACAAATACATTAGTTACGCACCAGGAGATACATTAATTATGCAAAAAAAACAAAACAAATACGCTAGCTTCTTTATAAAAAACGCGGTAAACTTTAAGAATTTGAAGCTCTAATGGATTTTTTTTGAGAATACGATTCTCCTTGACAATTTTAAGTGTCCTACATATAAAAACGGAACGTCTAAAAATATCAAAGTTCTTACTTTTCCAAGTCACTTGAACTTGAAACGCTAGCATTCATTTTCTACTTCTAACTTTACTTTACTACTTCTAGCTCCACTCTTCACTTCCGAAGTAACTTATTGTGGCTTCCAACTTCACTTTTCTACTTTTACTTCTACTTCTTCACTTGGACTTTTCTTTCTTTCTCATATATTCTTTTTTGAAACACTTTACCATTTCACTTTTTGCACTTTTTTGAAGACGAAGGGACTGTTCCTTTGTTGTTGTTTTGTGTGTCGATGTTAACCCTGTTCCAAATTATATGCTTTTTTAATCCACTCCACTTCTTCACTTTGACTTTCCTTGCTCTTAATATCTGCACTTTTTTATGACTCGTAGGGATCGTCGAAAATAAGACATTTTTTATCCGCTTCTTTAGTTCGCCTTTGTTGCGAGAGATTTTTATGTTTGTTTGTTTTTACGCCAAGGAAACTTTCTATTCGAATACCGTCCCGTTCGAAAGTACGTATTTTAGCGAATCATACTGCTTATTTTCTATCACGTGGTTTCTAACGGTTGCGAGACAAATGTAAACAAAACAAAAAAACTCGACAAACTCGCGCATTCGGGTGATAAAAAATATTGCGTTTGCAAAAGTCACAGACAGACAGACGGAACTGGCTTATTATTATAGAGACTAGTTATTTAAACCCGTGGAATAATCCACTTAAATTTATTGTGCTTCTTATCACAAAGGTTTGTTGATAATTTTATTAAGAAGGCTGAAAAAGAAACGTTTTAAACGAAATCCCGTGGAGATATCCACTCAAAAACATTTAAAATTTATTCTATGTTTCTTATCACAAAATCATTTGTTGTCAGTTTCATTTTAAAGACGCAAACAATTAAAACGTTTGAACGAAATTGACAACTATAATAACAACGTTAATTGCCTGTGATGTTAATTGTCTTTTTAAAATTTATTCTAATCACAAAAATGTTTGTTAGCAATTTCATTAAGAAGGCTGAAAAAACGTTTTAAACGAAAACCCCTGGAGCAATCCACTCAAGAACATTTAAAATATATTTATGTTTTATATCACAAAGTGATTTGTTGTCAATTTCAATAAAAAAGTACGAACAATGAATTAAAGCTTTTGAACAAAGTAACAATAATAACAACGTTAATTACCTGTGACTTTACTCGTATAACAATTTATAACAAAGCTCCCGTCACGGTAAATTTAAATTCGCATGCAATAAAATTCCCAACTAATGAAATCACTTTATTTTATCACATGATTTGTTTTAGCCAATCAAAATCGTCAACAAAACGTTTATAAAATACGGAACATTTTTATAGGGGATACATTATAGACGCTTTTAAAGAAAATTGTAAAAAATATAATCCACTTTTGCCTGTTACAGACACACAGACACACTTAGCGTATTATTATATAAGATGAACAATACTTTATTTTAAAGTTTATATGCTATCGAAAGTTAAAGCTCGTGCAGTGTAGCATAAATGAAGACCGTCTTATAATGCGCCATCTTTGATGTTATTAACGTTTCTCTTTAATAATTACGTCATTACTTTCTGTAACAATTTCGCAAGCACGTAGACTAAAGCTATATTCGGCAGAACTAATTAATTTTCATGATTTCCAATTTTAAGAGGAATTGTTGAGGCTGAATATTTTTGGTGAAAGATAATGTATTATAGCTATAAAATCGTGACAAGTGTGTTATAAAACAAAAAATATGAATATATAGTCTGAAAATAACCTTCGTAACTGAGGTAAAAAGAGAATGTCGATAAACTTTCAGCGTTCTTTATTGTTCATCAATTTTCAGGTTTATTACGCAAAATTTTAGCATTTCGCGGGAATGGATGTTCTAATTTTTTTGCGGGGACTTAATTTCGCGGATGAGGTCATAATAGCAATTTAAAAAAAATGTAAAATAAGTTGTCAAAAGGGTTCGGGGCCGAATGGCACTGTCTCATCGACTCTCGTTACACCGGTCATTTCTACACCGAGCGAGACAAAATGTAGTTTTGCATTTTAAATTCAAATCTCTTTCAACACAACTATAACGTCAGTAGAATAAAACACAACTAGATAAAAAACGAAACGAAATTCTAATTGAAATTCAAAAAAGGCTGATTCTTCATCCGTTACATCCACTACTACTATTTCACTTCGTGGGGTGTAAGGAACTTTAAATTGTTCATCCGTAAGGCTGGAAAGAGAACTCAAATTCGGTTGATCATCTGCATTAGAGGCTGGGAGCAAAGAATCGATATCCTTGAAAGGGTCAACTGATTCGAGACCTTTGTCAGTTTTCCTTATTTTTTTCATCTTCAGTACTCGGTTTGAAAAATTAGGCCTACAAAAAAAGGAAGCCTCAGACTTTGAAAACAAGAAAAACAAAAATTTTAAATTTCGCGGATCGAGCAATTTTTTCAAAATTTTCCGCGGGGACAAATTTTCGCGGATGGCCTGTTTCCAAATTTTTTGAAGGGACATATTTTCTCGGATAGTACCCAAATCCGCGAAATGCGCGAAATTTAATCCCGCGAAAACTGCCCCATTCCCCCCTTGTTAAGCAGCTGATAAACGATTTTACGACCATGGTGAAGCACTTAACAAATATAGCACCAGCAACCTTCTGTACAAAATGAGGTAACTAAATCCGTAATAAGCTCTCTGGCTAAAAGCATTTTTCTGAAATACAAACAAAAAAACATCCGCACAACCTTTCAAACCTGGCGAAACCAAAGTTCATTTAAAAACAGAAGCTGATGAAAAAGTTGCACATAGTTGGAGCTCGAAAAAGGCGATTTTGTGTTTATTATACATTTTTAACTGAACATCCTGCTGACTCAGCAATTTAGATAATAAGTCAAAAATCAATTTTCATACGTGTTAAGGTCCATAATTTCGAGAAATAGTAAAGAAAATTTATATATATATAAAACACTGAGTAAATAATTCAGTTATTTGGACAGCTAAAAAAGGGTTACTGCCACCTTAATACCTAAAGGGTCTCCAAAAGCGTTGGCCCCGGAGTGGCTAGGGCTGAATAGGTACTTAAAAATAATATTTTAAGTTAAAATTGATAAGTATTTCATCTTTTCACACTCAGAATTATTTTAGTTCGAACTCGACCTAGGGAATTAAATTTAAACCTTCCTAACTGCAAGACTGCTGATCTGCGGGCCCCCAAACTTCGGGGAATTACAATCGGATCTTTTGCATAACTCTTTCTACCAGCGAAAATTTTGTAATAATCTTTCACAATTTTATTTTTTATGAAGGCTCGTAATCCAAGGCATATCTTTAAGCCGTGTTGTCTTTTCTCATCCGCGAAATTAAATCCCGTCAATTTAGTTTCCTCCTAATTTTCTTTCACGCCAAAAATTTATTCATATATAACTCTGATACAAATTTTAAAAACTAACGGTCAAAAATACATTAAAAAGAAAACTTCCATGGAAGCATAACAAAAACGACATAAAAACAACCATAACGAACGAACAGGCAACAACAAACGATAATAATAATTTATTAAAGAGTTAGATAAATTACCTAAGAATATAAATAAAACTGAGACAGCGAAAAAAATTCTACTAGAGTTACTCAAAACAAATTTTATGAAATTATGTACAACTTAGAGCGCACTGATGAACACAAAATTTCTACTTTACGTGCGAAGACTTTGCTGACAGAAACTTTTCAGAATTTGACCAAGACTTGCAAAGCTCAAGAAAGTTTTCAGCAGTTCTCCAAAACAAGAAGTGCTGTACAAACACAAGAATTCTGTTTTAAGAGCTTTGATGGCGGGTAAATATGCTTATTTGTTCTTAAAATGAATAAATAATGCAGTTTTTACATAAAATTACATAGGAGCTCGCGCATAGCTCGAAAACCGTTGAATATGTTAGTATTTCTAAAGAGAACAAAATAGGAGAACATTTTTCATAAAAAGGTTTAAAAAAAAATAATAATTCGCAGAAACAATACTAAAATAGCAATAATTTAAAAAATAACGCTATTAAAGACGGCTCAAAAATTCTGCAACGGTTAACGGAAAGATCAAGCTGGACCCTCTAATTTATCTAGTTAGCGATTCTACGTATTTCTTTAGTTTGCACGCTGTCTTCCTCCACAAATCGCAATTCTTTCATTAGCTAATGCCGTAGCCGTAGGGCTTCTTGTTTATTTTTAAAAAAACCTTCAAAATCTAAACTTTCTTTATCATTTTTGTCTGGAAATTGGTCGGCAAAAAGTAACTAAATTCAAAAATTTAGAAAAATTTAGTCGGCAAAAAGTGACTAAATTTTTGTCCAAGTGGACTACTTTAATGGGATAAATTTTCGCGGGGATTAAATTTCGCGGTTGAGCTCATCCGCGAAATTTTAGCATTTCGCGGGAATGGATGTTCTAATTTTTTGCGGGGACTTAATTTCGCGGATGAGGTCATAATAGCAATTTAAAAAAAATGTAAAATAAGTTGTCAAAAGGGTTCGGGGCCGAATGGCACTGTCTCATCGACTCTCTTTACACCGGTCATTTCTACACCGAGCGAGACAAAATGTAGTTTTGCATTTTAATTCAAAGCTCTTTCAAACACAACTATAACGTCAGGTAGAATAAACACAACTAGATAAAAAACGAAACGAAATTCTAATTGAATTCAAAAAAGGCTGATTCTTCATCCGTTACATCCACTACTACTATTTCACTTCGTGGGGTGTAAGGAACTTTAAATTGTTCATCCGTAAGGCTGGAAAGAGAACTCAAATTCGGTTGATCATCTGCATTAGAGGCTGGGAGCAAAGAATCGATATCCTTGAAAGGGTCAACTGATTCGAGACCTTTGTCAGTTTTCCTTTATTTTTTCATCTTCAGTACTCGGTTGAAAAATTAGGCCTACAAAAAAGGAAGCCTCAGACTTTGAAAACAAAGAAAAACAAAAATTTAAAATTTCGCGGATCGAGCAATTTTTCAAAATTTTCGCGGGGACAAATTTTCGCGGATGGCCTGTTTCCAAATTTTTGAAGGGACATATTTTCGCGGATAGTACCCAAATCCGCGAAATGCGCGAAATTTAATCCCCGCGAAACTGCCCATTCCCCCCTTGTTTAAGCAGCTGATAAACGATTTTACGACCATGGTGAAGCACTTAACAAATATAGCACCAGCAACCTTCTGTACAAAATGAGGTAACTAAATCCGTAATAAGCTCTCTGGCTAAAAGCATTTTTTTTGAAAATACAAACAAAAAACATCCGCACAACCTTTCAACCTGGCGAAACCAAAGTTCATTTAAAAACAGAAGCTGATGAAAAAGTTGCACATAGTTGGAGCTCGAAAAAGGCGATTTTGTGTTTATTATACATTTTTAACTGAACATTCCTGCTGACTCAGCAATTTAGATAATAAGTCAAAAATCATTTTCATACGTGTTAAGGTCCATAATTTCGAGAAATAGTAAAGAAAATTTATATATATATAAAACACTGAGTAAATAATTCAGTTATTTGGACAGCTAAAAAAGGGTTACTGCCACCTTAATACCTAAAGGGTCTCCAAAAGCGTTGGCCCCGGAGTGGCTAGGGCTGAATAGGTATCTAAAAATAATATTTTAAGTTAAAATTGATAAGTATTTCATCTTTTCACACTCAGAATTATTTTAGTTCCGAACTCGACTAGGAATTAAATTTAAACCTTCCTAACTGCAAAGACTGCTGATCTCGGGTCCCCCAAACTTCGGGGAATTACAATCGGATCTTTCATAACTCTTTCTACCAGCGAAAATTTTGTAATAATTCTTTCACAATTTTATTTTTATGAAGGTCGTAATCAAAGGCATATCTTTTAAGCCGTGTTGTCTTTTCTCATCCGCGAAATTAAATCCCGTCAATTTAGTTTCCTCCTAATTTTCTTCACGCCAAAATTTATTCATATATAACTCTGATACAAATTTTAAAACTAACGGTCAAAATACATTAAAAAGAAACTTCCATGGAAGCATAACAAAACGACATAAAAACAACCATAACGAACGAACAGCAACAACAAACGATAATAATAATTTATTAAAGAGTTAGATAAATTACCTAAGAATATAAATAAAACTGAGACAGCGAAAAAAATTCTACTAGAGTTACTCAAAACAAATTTTATGAAATTATGTACAACTTAGAGCGCACTGATGAACACAAAATTTCTACTTTACGTGCGAAGACTTTGCTGACAGAAACTTTTCAGAATTTGACCAAGACTTGCAAAGCTCAAGAAAGTTTCAGCAGTTCTCCAAAACAAGAAGTGCTGTACAAACACAAGAATTTGTTTTAAGAGCTTTGATGGCGGGTAAATATGCTTATTTGTTCTTAAAATGAATAAATAATGCAGTTTTTACATAAAATTACATAGGAGCTCGCGCATAGCTCGAAAACCGTTGAATATGTTAGTATTCTAAAGAGAACAAAATAGAGAACATTTTTCATAAAAGGTTTAAAAAAAAATAATAATTCGCAGAAACAATACTAAAATAGCAATAATTTAAAAAAATAACGCTATTAAAGACGGCTCAAAAATTCTGCAACGGTTAACGGAAAGATCAAGCTGGACCCTCTAATTTATCTAGTAGCGATTCTACGTATTTCTTTAGTTGCACGCTGTCTTCCTCCACAAATCGCAATTCTTTCATTAGCTAATGCCGTAGCCGTAGGGCTTCTTGTTTATTTTAAAAAAACCTTCAAAATCTAAACTTTCTTTATCATTTTTGTCTGGAAATTGGTCGGCAAAAAGTAACTAAATTCAAAAAATTTAGTCGGCAAAAAAGTGACTAAATTTTGTCCAAGTGACTACTTTAATGGGATAAATTTTTCGCGGGGATTAAATTTCGCGGTTGAGCTCATCCGCGAAATTTTAGCATTTCGCGGGAATGGATGTTCTAATTTTTTGCGGGGACTTAATTTCGCGGATGAGGTCATAATAGCAATTTAAAAAAAATGTAAAATAAGTTGTCAAAAGGGTTCGGGGCCGAATGGCACTGTCTCATCGACTCTCTTTACACCGGTCATTTCTACACCGAGCGAGACAAAATGTAGTTTTGCATTTTAATTCAAAGCTCTTTCAACACAACTATAACGTCAGGTAGAATAAACACAACTAGATAAAAAACGAAACGAAATTCTAATTGAATTCAAAAAAGGCTGATTCTTCATCCGTTACATCCACTACTACTATTTCACTTCGTGGGGTGTAAGGAACTTTAAATTGTTCATCCGTAAGGCTGGAAAGAGAACTCAAATTCGGTTGATCATCTGCATTAGAGGCTGGGAGCAAAGAATCGATATCCTTGAAAGGGTCAACTGATTCGAGACCTTTGTCAGTTTTCCTTTATTTTTTCATCTTCAGTACTCGGTTGAAAAATTAGGCCTACAAAAAAGGAAGCCTCAGACTTTGAAAACAAAGAAAAACAAAAATTTAAAATTTCGCGGATCGAGCAATTTTTCAAAATTTTCCGCGGGGACAAATTTTCGCGGATGGCCTGTTTCCAAATTTTTGAAGGGACATATTTTCGCGGATAGTACCCAAATCCGCGAAATGCGCGAAATTTAATCCCCGCGAAACTGCCCCATTCCCCCCTTGTTTAAGCAGCTGATAAACGATTTTACGACCATGGTGAAGCACTTAACAAATATAGCACCAGCAACCTTCTGTACAAAATGAGGTAACTAAATCCGTAATAAGCTCTCTGGCTAAAAGCATTTTTTTGAAAATACAAACAAAAAACATCCGCACAACCTTTCAACCTGGCGAAACCAAAGTTCATTTAAAAACAGAAGCTGATGAAAAAGTTGCACATAGTTGGAGCTCGAAAAAGGCGATTTTGTGTTTATTATACATTTTTAACTGAACATTCCTGCTGACTCAGCAATTTAGATAATAAGTCAAAAATCAATTTTCATACGTGTTAAGGTCCATAATTTCGAGAAATAGTAAAGAAAATTTATATATATATAAAACACTGAGTAAATAATTCAGTTATTTGGACAGCTAAAAAAGGGTTACTGCCACCTTAATACCTAAAGGGTCTCCAAAAGCGTTGGCCCCGGAGTGGCTAGGGCTGAATAGTTATCTAAAAATAATATTTTAAGTTAAAATTGATAAGTATTTCATCTTTTCACACTCAGAATTATTTTAGTTCCGAACTCGACCAGGAATTAAATTTAAACCTTCCTAACTGCAAAGACTGCTGATCTCGGGCCCCCAAACTTCGGGGAATTACAATCGGATCTTTCGTAATTCTTTCTACCAGCGAAAATTTGTAATAATTCTTTCACAATTTTATTTTTAGGAAGGTCGTAATCAATGGCATATCTTTTAAGCCGTGTTGTCTTTTCTCATCCGCGAAATTAAATCCCGTCAATTTCGTTTCCTCCTAATTTTCTTCACGCCAAAATTTATTCATATATAACTCTGATACAAATTTTAAAACTAACGGTCAAAATACATTAAAAAGAAACTTCCATGGAAGCATAACAAAACGACATAAAAACAACCATAACGAACGAACAGCAACAACAAACGATAATAATAATTTATTAAAGAGTTAGATAAATTACCTAAGAATATAAATAAAACTGAGACAGCGAAAAAAATTCTACTAGAGTTACTCAAAACAAATTTTATGAAATTATGTACAACTTAGAGCGCACTGATGAACACAAAATTTCTACTTTACGTGCGAAGACTTTGCTGACAGAAACTTTTCAGAATTTGACCAAGACTTGCAAAGCTCAAGAAAGTTTCAGCAGTTCTCCAAAACAAGAAGTGCTGTACAAACACAAGAATTTGTTTTAAGAGCTTTGATGGCGGGTAAATATGCTTATTTGTTTAAATGAATAAATAATGCAGTTTTTACATAAAATTACATAGGAGCTCGCGCATAGCTCGAAAACCGTTGAATATGTTAGTATTCTAAAGAGAACAAAATAGAGAACATTTTTCATAAAAGGTTTAAAAAAAAAATAATAATTCGCAGAAACAATACTAAAATAGCAATAATTTAAAAAATAACGCTATTAAAGACGGCTCAAAAATTCTGCAACGGTTAACGGAAAGATCAAGCTGGACCCTCTAATTTATCTAGTAGCGATTCTACGTATTTCTTTAGTTGCACGCTGTCTTCCTCCACAAATCGCAATTCTTTCATTAGCTAATGCCGTAGCCGTAGGGCTTCTTGTTTATTTTAAAAAAAACCTTCAAAATCTAAACTTTCTTTATCATTTTTGTCTGGAAATTGGTCGGCAAAAAGTAACTAAATTCAAAAAATGTAGAAAAATTTAGTCGGCAAAAAGTGACTAAATTTTGTCCCAGTGACTACTTTAATGGGATAAATTTTCGCGGGGATTAAATTTCGCGGTTGAGCTCATCCGCGAAATTTTAGCATTTCGCGGGAATGGATGTTCTAATTTTTTGCGGGGACTTAATTTCGCGGATGAGGTCATAATAGCAATTTAAAAAAAATGTAAAATAAGTTGTCAAAAGGGTTCGGGGCCGAATGGCACTGTCTCATCGACTCTCGTTACACCGGTCATTTCTACACCGAGCGAGACAAAATGTAGTTTTCGCATTTTAATTCAAAGCTCTTTCAACACAACTATAACGTCAGGTAGAATAAACACAACTAGATAAAAAACGAAACGAAATTCTAATTGAATTCAAAAAAGGCTGATTCTTCATCCGTTACATCCACTACTACTATTTCACTTCGTGGGGTGTAAGGAACTTTAAATTGTTCATCCGTAAGGCTGGAAAGAGAACTCAAATTCGGTTGATCATCTGCATTAGAGGCTGGGAGCAAAGAATCGATATCCTTGAAAGGGTCAACTGATTCGAGACCTTTGTCAGTTTTCCTTTATTTTTTCATCTTCAGTACTCGGTTGAAAAATTAGGCCTACAAAAAAGGAAGCTCAGACTTTGAAAACAAAGAAAAACAAAAATTTAAAATTTCGCGGATCGAGCAATTTTTCAAAATTTTCGCGGGGACAAATTTTCGCGGATGGCCTGTTTCCAAATTTTTGAAGGGACATATTTTCGCGGATAGTACCCAAATCCGCGAAATGCGCGAAATTTAATCCCCGCGAAACTGCCCCATTCCCCCCTTGTTTAAGCAGCTGATAAACGATTTTACGACCATGGTGAAGCACTTAACAAATATAGCACCAGCAACCTTCTGTACAAAATGAGGGTAACTAAATCCGTAATAAGCTCTCTGGCTAAAAGCATTTTTTTGAAAATACAAACAAAAAACATCCGCACAACCTTTCAACCTGGCGAAACCAAAGTTCATTTAAAAACAGAAGCTGATGAAAAAGTTGCACATAGTTGGAGCTCGAAAAAGGCGATTTTGTGTTTATTATTACATTTTTAACTGAACATTCCTGCTGACTCAGCAATTTAGATAATAAGTCAAAAATCATTTTCATACGTGTTAAGGTCCATAATTTCGAGAAATAGTAAAGAAAATTTATATATATATAAAACACTGAGTAAATAATTCAGTTATTTGGACAGCTAAAAAAGGGTTACTGCCACCTTAATACCTAAAGGGTCTCCAAAAGCGTTGGCCCCGGAGTGGCTAGGGCTGAATAGGTATCTAAAAATAATATTTTAAGTTAAAATTGATAAGTATTTCATCTTTTCACACTCAGAATTATTTTAGTTCCGAACTCGACTAGGAATTAAATTTAAACCTTCCTAACTGCAAAGACTGCTGATCTCGGGCCCCCAAACTTCGGGGAATTACAATCGGATCTTTCATAACTGTTTCTACCAGCGAAAATTTTGTAATAATTCTTTCACAATTTTATTTTTATGAAGGTCGTAATCAAAGGCATATCTTTTAAGCCGTGTTGTCTTTTCTCATCCGCGAATTTAAATCCCGTCAATTTAGTTTCCTCCTAATTTTCTTCACGCCAAAATTTATTCATATATAACTCTGATACAAATTTTAAAACTAACGGTCAAAATACATTAAAAAGAAACTTCCATGGAAGCATAACAAAACGACATAAAAACAACCATAACGAACGAACAGCAACAACAAACGATAATAATAATTTATTAAAGAGTTAGATAAATTACCTAAGAATATAAATAAAACTGAGACAGCGAAAAAAATTCTACTAGAGTTACTCAAAACAAATTTTATGAAATTATGTACAACTTAGAGCGCACTGATGAACACAAAATTTCTACTTTACGTGCGAAGACTTTGCTGACAGAAACTTTTCAGAATTTGACCAAGACTTGCAAAGCTCAAGAAAGTTTCAGCAGTTCTCCAAAACAAGAAGTGCTGTACAAACACAAGAATTTGTTTTAAGAGCTTTGATGGCGGGTAAATATGCTTATTTGTTCTTAAAATGAATAAATAATGCAGTTTTTACATAAAATTACATAGGAGCTCGCGCATAGCTCGAAAACCGTTGAATATGTTAGTATTCTAAAGAGAACAAAATAGAGAACATTTTTCATAAAAGGTTTAAAAAAAAAATAATTAATTCGCAGAAACAATACTAAAATAGCAATAATTTAAAAATAACGCTATTAAAGACGGCTCAAAAATTCTGCAACGGTTAACGGAAAGATCAAGCTGGACCCTCTAATTTATCTAGTAGCGATTCTACGTATTTCTTTAGTTGCACGCTGTCTTCCTCCACAAATCGCAATTCTTTCATTAGCTAATGCCGTAGCCGTAGGGCTTCTTGTTTATTTTAAAAAAACCTTCAAAATCTAAACTTTCTTTATCATTTTTGTCTGGAAATTGGTCGGCAAAAAGTAACTAAATTCAAAAATTTAGTCGGCAAAAAGTGACTAAATTTTGTCCAAGTGACTACTTTAATGGGATAAATTTTCGCGGTGATTAAATTTCGCGGTTGAGCTCATCCGCGAAATTTTAGCATTTCGCGGGAATGGATGTTCTAATTTTCTGCGGGGACTTAATTTCGCGGATGAGGTCATAATAGCAATTTAAAAAAAATGTAAAATAAGTTGTCAAAAGGGTTCGGGGCCGAATGGCACTGTCTCATCGACTCTCGTTACACCGGTCATTTCTACACCGACCAAGACAAAATGTAGTTTCGCATTTTAATTCAAAGCTCTTTCAACACAACTATAACGTCAGGTAGAATAAACACAACTAGATAAAAAACGAAACGAAATTCTAATTGAATTCAAAAAAGGCTGATTCTTCATCCGTTACATCCACTACTACTATTTCACTTCGTGGGGTGTAAGGAACTTTAAATTGTTCATCCGTAAGGCTGGAAAGAGAACTCAAATTCGGTTGATCATCTGCATTAGAGGCTGGGAGCAAAGAATCGATATCCTTGAAAGGGTCAACTGATTCGAGACCTTTGTCAGTTTTCCTTTATTTTTTCATCTTCAGTACTCGGTTGAAAAATTAGGCCTACAAAAAAGGAAGCTTCAGACTTTGAAAACAAAGAAAAACAAAAATTTAAAATTTCGCGGATCGAGTAATTTTTCAAAATTTTCGCGGGGACAAATTTTCGCGGATGGCCTGTTTCCAAATTTTTGAAGGGACATATTTTCTCGGATAGTACCCAAATCCGCGAAATGCGCGAAATTTAATCCCCGCGAAACTGCCCCATTCCCCCCTTGTTTAAGCAGCTGATAAACGATTTTACGACCATGGTGAAGCACTTAACAAATATAGCACCAGCAACCTTCTGTACAAAATGAGGTAACTAAATCCGTAATAAGCTCTCTGGCTAAAAGCATTTTTCTGAAAATACAAACAAAAAACATCCGCACAACCATTCAACCTGGCGAAACCAAAGTTCATTTAAAAACAGAAGCTGATGAAAAAGTTGCACATAGTTGGAGCTCGAAAAAGGCGATTTTGTGTTTATTATACATTTTTAACTGAACATTCCTGCTGACTCAGCAATTTAGATAATAAGTCAAAAATCATTTTCATACGTGTTAAGGTCCATAATTTCGAGAAATAGTAAAGAAAATTTATATATATATAAAACACTGAGTAAATAATTCAGTTATTTGGACAGCTAAAAAAGGGTTACTGCCACCTTAATACCTAAAGGGTCTCCAAAAGCGTTGGCCCCGGAGTGGCTAGGGCTGAATAGGTATCTAAAAATAATATTTTAAGTTAAAATTGATAAGTATTTCATCTTTTCACACTCAGAATTATTTTAGTTCCGAACTCGACTAGGAATTAAATTTAAACCTTCCTAACTGCAAAGACTGCTGATCTCGGGTCCCCAAACTTCGGGGAATTACAATCGGATCTTTCATAACTCTTTCTACCAGCGAAAATTTTGTAATAATTCTTTCACAATTTTATTTTTATGAAGGTCGTAATCAAAGGCATATCTTTTAAGCCGTGTTGTCTTTTCTCATCCGCGAAATTAAATCCCGTCAATTTAGTTTCCTCCTAATTTTCTTCACGCCAAAATTTATTCATATATATAACTCTGATACAAATTTTAAAACTAACGGTCAAAATACATTAAAAAGAAACTTCCATGGAAGCATAACAAAACGACATAAAAACAACCATAACGAACGAACAGCAACAACAAACGATAATAATAATTTATTAAAGAGTTAGATAAATTACCTAAGAATATAAATAAAACTGAGACAGCGAAAAAAATTCTACTAGAGTTACTCAAAACAAATTTTATGAAATTATGTACAACTTAGAGCGCACTGATGAACACAAAATTTCTACTTTACGTGCGAAGACTTTGCTGACAGAAACTTTTCAGAATTTGACCAAGACTTGCAAAGCTCAAGAAAGTTTCAGCAGTTCTCCAAAACAAGAAGTGCTGTACAAACACAAGAATTTGTTTTAAGAGCTTTGATGGCGGGTAAATATGCTTATTTGTTCTTAAAATGAATAAATAATGCAGTTTTTACATAAAATTACATAGGAGCTCGCGCATAGCTCGAAAACCGTTGAATATGTTAGTATTCTAAAGAGAACAAAATAGAGAACATTTTTCATAAAAGGTTTAAAAAAAAAATAATAATTCGCAGAAACAATACTAAAATAGCAATAATTTAAAAAATAACGCTATTAAAGACGGCTCAAAAATTCTGCAACGGTTAACGGAAAGATCAAGCTGGACCCTCTAATTTATCTAGTAGCGATTCTACGTATTTCTTTAGTTGCACGCTGTCTTCCTCCACAAATCGCAATTCTTTCATTAGCTAATGCCGTAGCCGTAGGGCTTCTTGTTTATTTTAAAAAAACCTTCAAAATCTAAACTTTCTTTATCATTTTTGTCTGGAAATTGGTCGGCAAAAAGTAACTAAATTCAAAAATTTAGTCGGCAAAAAGTGACTAAATTTTGTCCAAGTGACTACTTTAATGGGATAAATTTTCGCGGTGATTAAATTTCGCGGTTGAGCTCATCCGCGAAATTTTAGCATTTCGCGGGAATGGATGTTCTAATTTTTTGCGGGGACTTAATTTCGCGGATGAGGTCATAATAGCAATTTAAAAAAAATGTAAAATAAGTTGTCAAAAGGGTTCGGGGCCGAATGGCACTGTCTCATCGACTCTCGTTACACCGGTCATTTGTACACCGACCGAGACAAAATGTAGTTTCGCATTTTAATTCAAAGCTCTTTCAACACAACTATAACGTCAGGTAGAATAAACACAACTAGATAAAAAACGAAACGAAATTCTAATTGAATTCAAAAAAGGCTGATTCTTCATCCGTTACATCCACTACTACTATTTCACTTCGTGGGGTGTAAGGAACTTTAAATTGTTCATCCGTAAGGCTGGAAGAAGAACTCAAATTCGGTTGATCATCTGCATTAGAGGCTGGGAGCAAAGAATCGATATCCTTGAAAGGGTCAACTGATTCGAGACCTTTGTCAGTTTTCCTTTATTTTTTCATCTTCAGTACTCGGTTGAAAAATTAGGCCTACAAAAAAGGAAGCTTCAGACTTTGAAAACAAAGAAAAACAAAAATTTAAAATTTCGCGGATCGAGCAATTTTTCAAAATTTTCGCGGGGACAAATTTTCGCGGATGGCCTGTTTCCAAATTTTTGAAGGGACATATTTTCTCGGATAGTACCCAAATCCGCGAAATGCGCGAAATTTAATCCCCGCGAAACTGCCCCATTCCCCCCTTGTTTAAGCAGCTGATAAACGATTTTACGACCATGGTGAAGCACTTAACAAATATAGCACCAGCAACCTTCTGTACAAAATGAGGTAACTAAATCCGTAATAAGCTCTCTGGCTAAAAGCATTTTTCTGAAAATACAAACAAAAAACATCCGCACAACCTTTCAACCTGGCGAAACCAAAGTTCATTTAAAAACAGAAGCTGATGAAAAAGTTGCACATAGTTGGAGCTCGAAAAAGGCGATTTTGTGTTTATTATACATTTTTAACTGAACATTCCTGCTGACTCAGCAATTTAGATAATAAGTCAAAAATCATTTTCATACGTGTTAAGGTCCATAATTTCGAGAAATAGTAAAGAAAATTTATATATATATAAAACACTGAGTAAATAATTCAGTTATTTGGACAGCTAAAAAAGGGTTACTGCCACCTTAATACCTAAAGGGTCTCCAAAAGCGTTGGCCCCGGAGTGGCTAGGGCTGAATAGGTATCTAAAAATAATATTTTAAGTTAAAATTGATAAGTATTTCATCTTTTCACACTCAGAATAATTTTAGTTCCGAACTCGACTAGGAATTAAATTTAAACCTTCCTAACTGCAAAGACTGCTGATCTCGGGTCCCCAAACTTCGGGGAATTACAATCGGATCTTTCATAACTCTTTCTACCAGCGAAAATTTTGTAATAATTCTTTCACAATTTTATTTTTATGAAGGTCGTAATCAAAGGCATATCTTTTAAGCCGTGTTGTCTTTTCTCATCCGCGAAATTAAATCCCGTCAATTTAGTTTCCTCCTAATTTTCTTCACGCCAAAATTTATTCATATATAACTCTGATACAAATTTTAAAACTAACGGTCAAAATACATTAAAAAGAAACTTCCATGGAAGCATAACAAAACGACATAAAAACAACCATAACGAACGAACAGCAACAACAAACGATAATAATAATTTATTAAAGAGTTAGATAAATTACCTAAGAATATAAATAAAACTGAGACAGCGAAAAAAATTCTACTAGAGTTACTCAAAACAAATTTTATGAAATTATGTACAACTTAGAGCGCACTGATGAACACAAAATTTCTACTTTACGTGCGAAGACTTTGCTGACAGAAACTTTTCAGAATTTGACCAAGACTTGCAAAGCTCAAGAAAGTTTCAGCAGTTCTCCAAAACAAGAAGTGCTGTACAAACACAAGAATTTGTTTTAAGAGCTTTGATGGCGGGTAAATATGCTTATTTGTTCTTAAAATGAATAAATAATGCAGTTTTTACATAAAATTACATAGGAGCTCGCGCATAGCTCGAAAACCGTTGAATATGTTAGTATTCTAAAGAGAACAAAATAGAGAACATTTTTCATAAAAGGTTTAAAAAAAAAATAATAATTCGCAGAAACAATACTAAAATAGCAATAATTTAAAAAATAACGCTATTAAAGACGGCTCAAAAATTCTGCAACGGTTAACGGAAAGATCAAGCTGGACCCTCTAATTTATCTAGTAGCGATTCTACGTATTTCTTTAGTTGCACGCTGTCTTCCTCCACAAATCGCAATTCTTTCATTAGCTAATGCCGTAGCCGTAGGGCTTCTTGTTTATTTTAAAAAAACCTTCAAAATCTAAACTTTCTTTATCATTTTTGTCTGGAAATTGGTCGGCAAAAAGTAACTAAATTCAAAAATTTAGAAAAATTTAGTCGGCAAAAAGTGACTAAATTTTGTCCAAGTGACTACTTTAATGGGATAAATTTTCGCGGGGATTAAATTTCGCGGTTGAGCTCATCCGCGAAATTTTAGCATTTCGCGGGAATGGATGTTCTAATTTTTTGCTAGGACTTAATTTCGCGGATGAGGTCATAATAGCAATTTAAAAAAAATGTAAAATAAGTTGTCAAAAGGGTTCGGGGCCGAATGGCACTGTCTCATCGACTCTCTTTACACCGGTCATTTCTACACCGAGCGAGACAAAATGTAGTTTTGCATTTTAATTCAAAGCTCTTTCAACACAACTATAACGTCAGGTAGAATAAACACAACTAGATAAAAAACGAAACGAAATTCTAATTGAATTCAAAAAAGGCTGATTCTTCATCCGTTACATCCACTACTACTATTTCACTTCGTGGGGTGTAAGGAACTTTAAATTGTTCATCCGTAAGGCTGGAAAGAGAACTCAAATTCGGTTGATCATCTGCATTAGAGGCTGGGAGCAAAGAATCGATATCCTTGAAAGGGTCAACTGATTCGAGACCTTTGTCAGTTTTCCTTTATTTTTTCATCTTCAGTACTCGGTTGAAAAATTAGGCCTACAAAAAAGGAAGCCTCAGACTTTGAAAACAAAGAAAAACAAAAATTTAAAATTTCGCGGATCGAGCAATTTTTCAAATTTCCGCGGGAAAATTTTCGCGGATGGCCTGTTTCCAAATTTTTGAAGGGACATATTTTCGCGGATAGTACCCAAATCCGCGAAATGCGCGAAATTTAATCCCCGCGAAACTGCCCCATTCCCCCCTTGTTTAAGCAGCTGATAAACGATTTTACGACCATGGTGAAGCACTTAACAAATATAGCACCAGCAACCTTCTGTACAAAATGAGGTAACTAAATCCGTAATAAGCTCTCTGGCTAAAAGCATTTTTTTGAAAATACAAACAAAAAACATCCGCACAACCTTTCAACCTGGCGAAACCAAAGTTCATTTAAAAACAGAAGCTGATGAAAAAGTTGCACATAGTTGGAGCTCGAAAAAGGCGATTTTGTGTTTATTATACATTTTTAACTGAACATTCCTGCTGACTCAGCCTTCACGCCAAAATTTATTCATATATAACTCTGATACAAATTTTAAAACTAACGGTCAAAATACATTAAAAAGAAACTTCCATGGAAGCATAACAAAACGACATAAAAACAACCATAACGAACGAACAGCAACAACAAACGATAATAATAATTTATTAAAGATTAATAAATTACCTAAGAATATAAATAAAACTTAGACAGCGAAAAAAATTCAACTAGAGTTACTCAAAACAAATTTTATGAAATTATGTACAACTTAGAGCGCACTGATGAACACAAAATTTCTACTTTACGTGCGAAGACTTTGCTGACAGAAACTTTCCAGAATTTAACCAAGACTTGCAAAGCTCAAGAAAGTTTCAGCACTTCTCCAAAACAAGAAGTGCTGTATAAACACAAGAATTTGTTTTAAGAGCTTTGATGGCGGGTAAATATGCTTATTTGTAAATGAATAAATAATGCAGTTTTTACATAAAATTATATAGGAGCTCGCGCATAGCTCGAAAACCGTTGAATATGTTAGTATTCTAAAGAGAACAAAATAGAGAACATTTTTCATAAAAGGTTTAAAAAAAAATAATAATTCGCAGAAACAATACTAAAATAGCAATAATTTAAAAAATAACGCTATTAAAGACGGCTCAAAAATTCTGCAACGGTTAACGTAAAGATCAAGCTGGACCCTCTAATTTATCTAGTAGCGATTCTACGTATTTCTTTAGTTGCACGCTGTCTTCCTCCACAAATCGCAATTCTTTCATTAGCTAAATTAAAATTGTAATAACATAAACACGAGAATCGTATTTTAATAAAGTACAAAATACTAATACATACTTCATCCTTCGAAGACTTTTTCAGTCTTCCAATAGAACGTGCTTTCTTACGAGGAACATTGGGCATGTCTTTCAATAACTCCACATTTTTCTCGCGCAAAAATGACATCAATTCCTCTATATAAAACTCCAATTTGCTGGTACTGTTCGATAGGTGGCGAATCGCTTCATAGACCTGCAAATACGATTGGTGGATTAGAGAACATGTGATCGACAAAGTAATTTTAATTTAGTAATTTTAGAAGTAATGTAACTAGAGATGTTGTCCTTTAGAATAAAATATTGGAAAGATAACGCGTTGAGACTGCAAACTGACGAAATAAGACGTCTATACGGAAGACCTCTAGAAAAAAATACTACAACGCTGGACACAATATTTGTAGAAATGGACTACTTACTACGCCGCTGTGAACATTGACAAGTTTGGAGTGCGTATTATTTACATACTAGTCGATAAAGCCCGTGGAGAAATCCACTTAAGGCAAAAGGTCAATAAAAAAAAAGTTGGCTTAGATGTTTTGCTGACGTCAGCAGTGCAGTGCAGATAAAAAAATTCGTGAAATTTGTTATTCTTTGTCTGTATGTGTAGAGCTTGAAACGCTGGTCAAAATAATGTACAGGATCATATGTTTTCGACGAACGCCTAAGGAGAAATCAGGGATTAAAAATTTTGCTGACGTCAGCAATGACCCGTTAAAACACAAATTTTTAAAATTAGGATCATGTAACATATTAGACATGCATTTTTTCGACAACATCAAAGGAAAATGAACACATCCACTTTGCATGTTACAGACAGACAGACACACACAGTCTCTGTATTATTATATAGACTAGTCGATAAAGCCCGTGGAAAAATCCACTGAGGCAGGATAAAAATGAAAAAGAAGCGTCATTTGAATTTTGATGACGTCAGCAACCCATCAACAAAAAAATAATAATTAGACCCTTGTTTTCACGTTGCCTCTATTGTGTAGAGCTTAAACTGCTGATCAAGAAAATGTATATGATGATGTGCTTTTGATGAACGGTTAATGAGATATAAGGGTTGAAAAATTTTGCTCACATCAGCAATGACCCGTTAAACCCAAAATATGTTTTTTATAAAATAGTATACCTGTTGCCTTCATCGTATAGATCTTGAAACGGTGATCAAGAAAATGTAGGATCATGTACTTTTGAGAAACGGTTGCAGAGATATTAGGGTTTGATTGTATTTTGATGACGTCATCAACCCGTCCATTCCGAGACGGATTTAGGGACCCAGGTTTAGGAAACTTACCCAAATTGGTCCCAGGTGGTCCCTAGTTACCCACGCGGTGAAACATCATTGACGTCACCACCTCGTTTCCAAGTTATTTGGCCTCAAAGTTTTAGGTGCACTGAAATGGCTTCATTAATTTAATTATAGGATATTGACGTTAAAGTAGTGTTATTGACGTGGCGACGTAACGTCAGAAAATTTAACATATTAGACATGCAATTTTCGGCAACATCAAAGCAAAATGAAGAAATCCACTTTACCTGTTACAGACACACAAACACACAGACACACTCTCCGTATTATTATAGAGATAGCTACATATTACATACATATTTACAGCTTTCTCCATTGCTTGTTACAAATTTTAAAAATCCCCGCTCCTTTTCACTAATTTTTGTTCGGGCATGTAGCACTGAGATAATTAGGAAATTCCTTTATAGACACAATTCTACAGCCCGTTAAACGGGGTATTCAACACTTACCCTTTCGGCTGGTGCATCTTTCAGCTCATTTATGATGAGATGTTCTTTGTTTTCTTCATTGTTTAGCATGGTCATTCGAACATTGTTCTAAATTAATCAGGGATGCAATGAGAAAATATACTTACATAAAAAATTAAAAAACGTGTTTCTGAATCTTTTTCCTCTTTATAATCAAACAAGAAGCCGAACCTGTTTGGAAACCACGCCTTTTCCGGTTCTGCGAAATAATTTTCTTTATAGAAAACTGGTTTATTTGTACTCTAATAACTTTAGCGTTTCGCGTTTATTAAAGGATCACACCAGTCTTTGTATAATACGAAATTATATTTTTCATGTAGTTCTGACTAGTTTTTTATGGATTGTCTTATAGCAGCGAAACTTTCCATCTCTAATGGGAACATTTTGCGGGAATAATAAAAAACCGCAAGTTTCTTTCGAAAATACCTAGACAGTCCAGGGTTATCAAAATCCTGAAAGGTCGGCAAATTTCCCCAGGTAGACTTTGAAGACAAAGAAATGTAGGATAAAATCATTTAATTTCCTAAAAGTATCGATCATAGTAAATAAATTGCATCTTTAAGTCATAGCTATAATTTTCAAATTACATACAATACATCTGAATAAAATTACCAACTCTACATGCAGTTATACATTTACGTTTCAAAAGTAGCTGAATGTCCTGGAAATCGATCTTGAAAATTCTGGAAATTTAAACGGAAGGTTTAATCCTGACGGATGAGTCATAGCTCAAAACGGGTGGTTTATTTTAAAAAAATGAAACTTTTTGACCTGCCAAATTGACCTATCCGTCATTTCAAAAAGATGGACGTGTTCATCTTTTTCGATTAAACGGATGATCTTTCTCTATTGAAATTTCGTAAATCATTGTTTTAAACGTTTGACGTCATGTATCACTTTCGGAATATTATGCAAAATACGGTTGAAAACAAGATAAGCTACAGTAAAAAACAATCAAGAGAAAAACAAGAGAAAATGTCGAAAGCAAAAAAAATGAATTTACGGAGGATTTTATCAAGAGTTGCTTATCTAACATTATACATATACTTTTGTTCTTATATTTACTCTTTGTGCGTCTGTGTCGTATCAGCTTAGAAACTTTTTACCTCATATCTCTTTGTGGTAGTTTCTATCCTACCTTCGTCATGTTTTTTTTCCTTTCTCCGCTTTTAATCCTTCTATTGTGGTTTCAAAGTCTTTTTTCTTCTCAAACATCAATTTTTAATTTTTGACAATTTTATTTTTCACAGGATCCATATTGATAACAGAAGTGTACATGTATATACTTGTATATAATCTGAATTGGCAATCCTGTATAAATATTGGATAAATAAAAATAAAATAAATAAAAATCGATAAATGGCGTAAACGAACCAGTCTGTGGGGTGTAACGTTGGTGTCGTATAAAGACAGAGACGAAAAATAATAATAAATCTGGAATAATTTTGACAAGTGTGCTTCTGTGAACACGAAAAATATGTTGCAACTAACCGTTGCTAAAAAATGAATTGTTACAGCAAGCTTTATGCCAGGACTAAGCGCGCGCCATAACTGTGTCTTGTGTTTGTATTGATAACTCTATAATTGCAAGCAATTCATCAAAAACATCTGGACTCATTCTCAAAAACTTTTCGTCTTCAAACTAATTTTCTGTGCGAAATTCGCGTAGTAATGTGGATGTTACACCCAGATCTTCGTTTTAGCCAAGGTTTTACCCAGATGGATCTCTTCCTTTTTGTCTACCTTTTTTTAAACGGTCGCTATGATAATCGCGGGGGCAGCAACCGTAGCGACACATCTTTTCATTTTGCTTGCCACGATTCGAAAGACTTTTGAAGCATGTTGTACGTTTAAACGGATTACGTGTAGACAAGAATTCTCTCACAAAGTTTCCCCTAAAGGTTATCCGTCAGGTTTTGACCTTTCGTTTAAACAGATCGTGTATTTCAGCCTTTACAAATCTTGTTTCAAAATTGACGATTCGAACAATAACTTCTGAACATGTACAAGCAGTTCGAATAGCAATAAAAATTTTAACATCTAAATATTTCAGTTTTTAAACATTGGACACTTGTTGAGCCTTTTTTTTGCTCAAGATTTTTTGAAAATGCTGATGGTGGTTGTTCTGAAAAAGAAAGAATATACATTTTTAAAAATGAGGTCTTTTGATGTGTTTTTTGTTCAGAATACATTAAAAAAACCTGCATCTTTTATTATAAGAAAGTAAAAATTCTAAATCAGGCTGGAATATGCCTGTGCGAAAAACAAAATTAGGCTTAGAGTATGCTTACGTTAAGCCTATAAAAAAACTAATTAAAAACTTAAACGTGAGCTAATGGTTATGATGAAATAGTCCTGTTTTAGCAGCTAGACATTGTATTGGTTTTAATTAAGCCATGAAAGACTTTCTCATTATAATACCTACATTTTTTAAAAAAAAGGAAAAGTGGAACACACTGATGAAGGAAACCCATAAAACAGATGTTGTCGACCTTGTTGTATTAAATCTGCATTAAGAAGTGTATTATACCGTCAGTTAATCGTATATATTAATCAGAGAAAATGGCCAGCTCAAGGTGGGTGCCCACAATTGTAGTATACTATTTGATGTGAGGACTCATTAGTCAACATCCTCTCTGTCAGCATCTAAATATATTTAACACCAGGACACTCATTGTGTGGAATTGGGATGACAGAAGATGCTTGTTAATATCAAGATCTTCCTGATCAAACCAAAGAGTTAGAACAGTTGCGTATAGCTAACGGTTTTCATTTCTGACTGTATATATAAGCTATCTATATATCCCCTTAAAAATTAGTCAGTTAGGCTCAACCTACAAACTGGGGATTCAAGGCACTTTTTTTCTTTCATCATTTTTTACTAACGCGATTGAGGGAACCTGTGCAGTAGTTATAGGTATGGGGGTTCTAGCACAGTTTTAGTACTAAAACTTTGCTAGAACACCCCATACCTATGACTACTTGTACACCCTTTGGCTTCGCCTTATGAAACCACATGAAAAACTGTGCTCATGCCCCCATCATATGTTGTGGGGTGAATAATCCTCAAACATGGAAAGGAATGGGGGATCCATATTTAGGGTTTACTATACCACACATACTGTCAGAAGGCTATATTTTACCATTTGAGAGGGTCTGCAAGTGTATGTTTATGGTGTTACCAAGGATCAGCGATGATATATTTTTTGAACCTGTAGTATTATCTGTATATACCAATTTTTGGATTATTACGATTTTATAATTTGATGTATATACAATATATGGTATAGAAAAAGTTCAACTGTTTATTTCTACAATATATGGTATAGAAAAAGTTCAAATGTTATAATGGTAGTTGTGACGTCATAGTTTAATGGAATAGATTTAAAGAAATAACATGTAACTTACAGATATAGAAATGTCTAAATTAGATGATGATGATTTACTTAATTATATAGAGTATCATATGGATGATTATTTTGGTGATACTGATGATAAGGATGATATAGATTGTACTTGTGATGTGGATAAGATTAAGAGTACAACAGCATCGACACTAGTTTGTCCAAAATGTGGTGTAGTTAGTGATATTCCAGTTTATATAAATTCATACAGTGTTTTTGAACGTTGTACATTTCGTTAGAAGTGCATATACAAGAGGGGTGGGAATTTCACTGTTATCCTAAAACAGTTCATATGTATGCAAGATCAAGTGGTACCTGATGATGTGATAAAAACGTTATGGAGTCAGATTAATAATACAGACAATTTAGTATACAATTATGTTATACCATTGAGTATCCCCATACTAGAATCACTATTAAAGAAGAACAAGTTGATGTCCTATAAAAATAGTATATTTTACATTTATTTCACATTAATGAATCAACCGTTTCCACATCTAACAATAGAGGAACGTAATCGAGCACAACATCTATTTACTGTCATAAGTCGCCTATACAATAAGTACAAACCAAATAAGAAAAAGAGCTTTATAAACTATTACTTTACACTAAAAAAGATATTCCAAGCACTGGGTATGAACGATTATGCAAAAATAATTCCACAATTAAAAACACAATCTAGGCAAAAGGAAATAGAAAGAATATGGGGTTTAATATCTAAGGATTCCAAATGGGCTGAAGCTCTTCAGAAACAATGATCTCTTAGCACCACCATCCAAATAATATAACGTTGGTTGATTACGTTTAATGTATCTATCTTTTACTTTATATACGTCCACCGACCATATTGAATCAGTAGATCGTTTTCGTCTTTCACCCTTTATAAATTTGTCCTTCCAATTCACCAGGCTCATATAGATATCTAACGTTGGTACCAACATCTAGCAATGTTTTATTATCACTTTTGATGGGCTGTGAAAATCTCTGTTTTATTGAAGTATGTTTTATGGCATCTACTGGTTTCATATCAATTAGTCTGGTTTTTTCGTTATTCAAAGCACTAACTACAGTTTGCAATCTACCAACCCATTCTCTGTTACTTTTTGATGGATCTTCAAACTCTTTATGGTATTGATAACTAAATAGTCTATCTGCTAATGTTCTATTAAATCGTTCAACAATACCTTGACTTCTATGTTGGCTCGGATCACCGCGTTGTATTATGACATTATGTTCATAAGTTTGGTAACATCACCATAAAACTCCTTACCAGCATCACAAATCAATGTTTTGGGGAATTTTAGTTCAGTATTAACATATATCCAATCAAAGGCTTCAGCAGTTTCTTTTGGGCTTTTACTAGTTAGTTGATATGCTGATTTATACCTACTAGCTACATCCACAACACAGAGAGCATACTTATATGTTTTTCTTTTGTACTTATCATATGGAAGATACAAGACAGTAGCATAAATAGAATATGAGGAATTGGGTCTCGGAACATACTTTGGTGCTGGTAGATATATTTGATACAGTGGTTGTTTCAGTAACCATTTTTCTGCTTCTTCATTGGTTGTACCAGCCTTTTTAGCCAACTTACTTATTGCACTTCTACCTCTCCAGTAGCCAGTATCAGAGTAATAAATCTTATCCATTCTTATAATATGTGGAGTATAATATCTAAGAACCATAAATCTTCTCATACTTGTTACTCATTCCATTGATTGGTGGACATAGGTCAGTAATAATACCATCCAATATAACCATATCTGATAGAAATGTTGTATCCTCATATTTTATTCCATTAAGAAATGATTGTATTTGGGTAAGAACCTTATTGTATGATGTGTATGCAAATTTATACATCTCAACCTTGTTAGTAATATTTGTTTTCGTCATATATCCCTGTATGATGACACCAACACCGCTTATAGTTCCCAATATAATGGCATTTGTGGTTATTGTTCCAGCAATCCCACCAACAAAAATTAATGTTATACTAACCATGTTTAGAACCAATTTTAGTTTTTTAGTACGTTTATATTTTCATTTGTAGCATATGTACAACTTATGGTAATATTTAGACCAATTCAATAGTTTAACTATTTCAGCGTCTGAACAATCTTCACCACTATATTCAAAGCATATGATTTGTTTCATTATATTATATGTAAAATAAATTATTCTAGTTATATATTATACAATGGCAGAAGGATTTGAACCATTAGATAACGATGAATTTAATAAAACTTTTGATGAATCTGAAGATTATAATGATGATAGTGTATTAAATTTTGATGAAGCATATCGTCAGCAAAATGAATTAGAAACAAGGTTAAACAATATAGATAAAGGTGAAATGTCAGAAGAGGAAATAGCTGAAAGAGAAGAATTGATGAAAGAGATTAATAATATAACTGAAAGAGTTGAAAGACAAAAAGTTAGAATGGCTAAAACGATAGTATCGAAACTGCATAAAGAATATGTTAAAATAAAAGAAATAAAAGGGGAAAATTTACAGATGCAGAAGCCGGTAAAATATTGTATGTTAAGCTTGAATTTAAAGATAAAAAGATTTTATTCCATAGTACAAAAGGTTTATATAAAGATTTATTAATTGGGGGACAATTTACAACCGCAAAGACGTATAAGACAATATTAGGTGTAAAATTATTAAGAGAGATGGGTTTTGATCCGAATTCATCTAAATCAGAAAAAGAAGAATTAAGTAATAAGGCAACCAATCTAAATAAAAACTTAACAAATACGGCTAGTAGTATACAATCATCATCAAACCAGGAAGTCTTGGAAATGGTTAGTATAAACGCAGAGGAAATTAGTAGTTTAAATGAAGAGTTTGAAAAAATATCATTAAATGGTGATGAAAATACGCCACTAATTATTGGATTGACAGAGCGAGAGCTGAAAGGTCATGATAAAGCAATGAAAACATTTAATGGGTATTAAAGAAAGGCTATGGCTGAACAGATTAAAGTAGAAAATCACATAAAATTAGAACAAGAAAAGAAATTGGAAATTTCAAATAGTAAGGACTATACGGAGGATGAAAAAGCGATAGAATTTAATAATATTGATGAAAGGATTGGTGATTTAGAGATTGAATTGGAGGGAAGAAATAGACAGATTAGCATATTAAAGAACAAAATTTTAAACCAAATAAACAATATTAAAGATTCACTTAAACGATTTTTAGATAAGGAAACCGGTACACTAGGCGAAAGGATTAAAAACCTCTTCCGTGAACAAGGTGTAACAATAGTATCAATTATGACAGCCTTTGGTATGACTATTGGTTTCCTCGTTGAAGCATTAACCGGTGGTGGGTCAGCAACAGCAGCCAGTGGTGGAGGTGGTGATACACCTAGTGGCAAAGGAGGTGCCAAAGAATGGATAAAGAACAAGTTGAAAGCACTCGCTGGCCTACTTGGTAAATTAGCAGGAAAAGCAGCAGCAGCACTACCAGGTATAATAGGATCCGTGGTCGCATGGATACTAAATAGAGCAAAGGATGCCATTGGATGGCTATCACAAAATGTATGGGCACTTATTACAGGTATAGGTGTGTTAATCTATACATACTTTATGACAAGAAAAAGAGGATAATCTATCTAAAAAAGATACCACAATATTGAAAACACAGTAGTTATAGTTAAAATTACAGCTATTTTCTCCTCCTCATGAGTTATTTCACCTGTCGGTACTTCTGATTTTGTATTATCAGTAGTCTTCTTCTTTGGAATTGTAGGATCTGTCTTCTTTGGTGGTATAGGATCTGGGTTCTTCTTCTTTGGTGTAGTCGGATCTGGTTTCTTTTCTTTTGGTATAGGTTTTAGATCCGGTTTCTTTTCTGTATTAACTTTAGGATTAGTACCCAAGCCAAAGTCTGATTTTGATACTAGGATTTCATTATTATAGTTATTCACTTTCCCAATTCTAAGGTTCATATCACTTGGTAACATATACACATTCTCACCAACAACATAATCTACTTTACTTCTAGCATATTGTAATGTATCCTGGAATCTTTTAATGTCCTCTGCTATATCCACATGTCTATTAATTATGTTTTCAAAGTTATTCAGAAACACTTGTTGACAATCTAATGCTGGACCTGTATTACCTAAAATGCTTGATCTTTTGGGATGTTAGTAGTAGAAAAGAGTATGCTCTAACCGATTCACTTAATTTCTGTACGCCAATTGTTGTTAAACCCCTCGAATGTTCTATAATCAATCTAGCAAAACTGTTGGAATCATAATATGAATCACCAGGTGTGTTGTTATATTCTGGTCCCTTACTTTGGTATGAACTCATATAGTTTTCATTTCTCCATGTATTATAATTGCTGTCAACACCATATTCCCTACATATTTGTAGATATTTGTCCCTGGTGAATGTATTATTACTAGCGGAAAACCCTTGTTGGTATGGCAGATAGACTTCCAGTATTTTGAATATCCGTCTAATGTGATAATAAACATGGAATCTGAAGACAAAGGATGATCTGTTTCATTTAAATGCTTGGGTGATATTCCACATACGCTTGTTGATAGAAATACTGCAAAATTTAATTGGGTCTGCCATAGTCTGAATGGGTTGGTTTTCCAATTGTTAAATGTTGGATCTCCTGCCCTAACTGCTCCTACCTCATAGTTGGTAAATATGTTTGGAAACTCACTCTGGAAACTCTCAATATCACCTACATTCTCTGAAACCACTATATTCTGTATGTATAAGTCCTTTGCTTTGATTTGTTGTAGGTATTTTCCACCGTTTGGTTCATAAAACCCGGATATTTTAGGATCGTATTTATAAATTCTATTCATTATATTATATAACTTAGAAAATGTATATTGTAATAGATGACATTTCAAAAGGTATCGATTTGCAAAAACCTATCGACAATAGAAATAATAGTAAAAGAATTGGTTTAGTTAGAGCGCGTTTGGTTTACACGTTTTACAACATTGAAGAAGACGAGAAGACGTATCTAACAAATAATACACACATTATTGTTAAAAAAGGGTTCTATAGTATTAATAGTATTTTAAGACATATCAGCAGTAGAATAAATTATAGTACATTAACTGGAAAATCTATAATTGGCGGTGGAATAAAAAGTTTGATTACTATCTTCACAACATATTAGGAGTAAATAATGATAATTACGTTGATCTTCTGCTATCTAAAAAATCATTTACTTTCTCCACTGATGCTCTCTCTACAACAGATAACCTCCATAATGGGATTCCATCCAATACCCTTCATACTGGATACACACCAAAAGATGTTTCATTTGGTGATACAATAATATTCGAGCCAACTAATGTTCAATACAAAACTATGAGAAATGGTATAATAGATTATATTAAAGTTGAGGTACGAGATAATAACAGAAATATTATAAACAGTAATTTACCTACATCGGTTGTTCTTCATATTATGTAACTTTTTCTATTGTATAAATATATAATGACAACCACAGGAGAAAAATTAAATCCTAATAGATCACTTAGAAATGCTTTTGGAATTAAAGGGAATAGACAAAAAATTGTCGTCACTAATAATCCAACTACTATTGGAGTAAATGAGATGTTAAATGTACGGTTTCCAAATTTGGAAGCTAATGATGTCATAGTTCCAGGAACAACCAGGTTAACATTTGATATTACTCTTAATTCAACAGATGATTTGAACAGAACATTGGTTAAAAATATTGGAAGGGCCATTATTAAGAAAAAAGTTATAAAAATCGAGGGCAATGAAATACTTAGTATTGATGATAGTGACACACTTGACACATATTATGCTGAAAGACGAAATGCTATATTTCAAGGTATTGTTACCAAAGGAAATGGACAAACTGAAAATGCCATTAAATATCGAATTGGTGCAGGAGACAAAGCGGCTAATAATGGAGATGAAGCAATATCTACAGCATTTGGTAATAAGTTTTGTATTCCACTAGACTTTGAAATGCTGGAAAGTTCTATGCCCTTGTATCAGTCTGGACTAGTGGGTAGGCTTTCTTACGAATTTACATTTAATGAATACAATTAAGTGATTAAGAGTGATAAAACGGACGCCACATACACAATTAGCAACATCTCATTGGAGTTTGATGTAATTACTAATTCAAGATTGGCAGCTGATGTCAAAACTGAATATATGAGGACGAGTATTTTGTATGATCGAGTTTTAAGACACAGACATATTGTCCTTAAAGATGGTGATATGAAATGGAATATGAATTTTAACACACCAGCCAAGAGTCTAAAAGGTATTCTAATGCTGTTTACAAAAGAGACTGATTGGGCAAGAGACACTGAAAAATTCTACAACCCTAAAATTACTAATGTTGAGATAGCCGTCGAGGGAAAATCTAATCAATTATACGCACAGGGGATGAAAAGCTATCACCAATGGGATGAAATCAAGAAACAGTTTGGTGCTGGAAGATTGAAACAACATGGCTCAGCACAACATGAGTTAAATGTATTTGATATGAGAATGGTAGAATATTATACAAAACAATTTGGATTGTGGTTGGATTTCAGATCTTCCGATGATAACACATTACATGGAACAGGTAGACGTATTGAAAATGCTTCAGAAGGTATTAATCTTGCTATTACAAAGACGGCTGGAGCTGGTGGTAATCTGCAGTGTTATATCTATCTATTTATGGATGCCCAAATTAAATTTAAATGGCGCATTTGTTAATATTATGTACTAAATATATAATGAACTTTCCAAAATTTCCTCATAGTGCAATGTTTGTTGGTGCAACCGCATGCGGTAAAACCGAATACTTATTAAAACTACTTGAAACTGACTTGAAACACCATTTTGAATACATTATTATTCTATGTCCAACAGTTTTGGATAATAAGACGTACCTAACAAGAAAGTGGTTACTCGATGATGAAAGTGTATTTATTGTTTTTGATGTAGAATGTAAATTAAATGAATGGATTAGACTATTTACCAATACTTTTAAGGGCCACGAAACACTATTTATAATTGATGATTGTTCTGCTGAAGGTGAAATAAATAAAAAACGTGATGCGCTATCAGAACTTGCATTTTCTGGTAGACATAGAAATCACTACCTATGGGTATTAACACAAAAGTATAATTCAGTTTCAAAAGACGTTAGGGAATAAGTTAAATGGCTTTGCTTGTTCTTCACCAAAGATAGAGATAGTTTTAAAGATTGTTTAAGGGAGAATGATGTCGTGCCAGATAAGAATGAACGAGATAGATTGAAAACACTCCTGCAAAATCTGCTATATTCTAAACTTATACTGAAGTGTTACCAGCCAACTAGTTATTATTTGTTAAAATCCTGCTAAAATTTGTTGATACACTACTGATACGCTAGTTATAATTTTGTTACTTAATAATATAATGATTGAATACGCTAACTTCATTTTGTTATTAGCAATTATTTTTGCAATTATATATCCATGTTATAAGTTGCGTAAGATTTTCTATCTTATAAATATAGTAATGGATTCTAAGATACTTGATCAACTAACTAATTTAGAAGAGAATGTTGCCAAAGAAATAAAACCTAAAAGAAATGTTAGAAGAAAGAAAAAGATAGAACAGCCATTAATTGAAGAACCAATGGAAGAAGTGGATCCTGAAAAAAGGAATAGACTGATTAATTGTGTGCTATCAGGCAATTCTAAACAACATCTAAGTAAAGAATACACTGAACAACAAATAATGGAGATGAACACAGATGAGATCAATAATATGTCAACAAGATATGAGAGCAAATTAAGTGGCCAGATGACTAAATCATTAGGAAAATCATTAATTGGTTTATATTCTAATATAGCATGTGGTGCTTTAGGTATGGAAAATAAAAATGAACTAAATGATGATCTAGAGAATGATCCATTTCTTAATACTGCTTTACAGAGATTCACTTGTGATATGTACTATCAATTTGGTGCAATGCTAGCACCAGTTAGTGTAGCCATGATTACAGGTAGACATTATGTAAAAAATTCTAGCACTAATAGTAGTAATAATGGAAGAGCAGCAAATAGTGGAACCAACAACAGCAGTAGCAACAGTAGTGGAGGAGCAGAAAGTAACAAAACAGAAGAATCCCCTAAGAGTTGAACAGGGTAAAAAGCTTGTTGAACATAATCGTCGTAAAAAAGAAGAATTAAAAAGTATAACTAAGCAAGAAGAACACCATGTTGAAAAACAAAAGAAAACAAATAATTACCAGTATGTGGTTGTTGGTGCAGGCATATTGTTAATGGGTGCATCATATATTGCGTATAGCCAAATAAAAAAGAAAATACCAGTATTACAACACAAACCACAGTCAATTGAAGAACCAGAACGGTCAAAGGTAGTTATCAAAAAACCTAGTAAAGATATCTTTAGTATGGAATAACTTTTTCTATACCATAATATATAATGAGTACTACGGATTACACTAAAAATATAAAAGAAAGCCTGTATCATGGAGCTGTCGTTTCTGGACTAGCTGTTGGATACACAATGCTAGGAAAATCACTGTTTAAAATGACACCACCATCTCTTAGTAAATTTGATATAGAGGATACTGTTAAATTGGTAGTTGTTGTTGCTGCTGCTGATATGACCAAGGACTATCTAGTGAAGCAAAAAATAATTCCTGATAATATATAAGATGGCTAGCTTAGCAATGATGGGTATTGGTGCTATTGTGAATGCTCTTGCTTTCTCGGGTAGTAATTTCCTTTTTAGTGCATTAAGGGGAAGTGATGAAGAGAGAAAAAGACATGACTTGGCAGTTGAAACAATGCAAAAGGCTCAAATAGCATGGGCTGAAAAAAGACAAAAACGAATTGATTACATAAATAATGAAATAAGAAAGGAAAACTTATCAGAAAAAAGGTTTAATGATTTAAATATGGCAATGAAGAGATATTATGTGCTTACTGGTACCAAACTTCCAGAACTACCACCTGAACCTAAAATATCAGACTTCTATAAACCATCAGAATCACAGAAATATAGGGAATTAGGATTTATTGTTGCTAGTATGACTATGGTTGGTGATGGTATTTATTGGTATGAAAAAAGAAAGAAATAATAATCTATAGTTATATGGAAGACTATTGTATTTACAGTTATTGTAATCAATGTCGTAGGCTATCTAATGATGTAAAACCGTATTATAGAATAATCGGTGGAAACTTTATCTATTGGGCATTATGCAGTGAATGCAGATGTTACATATTTTTAATCGGATACAATAAACCGATTGGTGGTATTTAAAAGATTATACTTAAGAAAATAACATTATTAGTAATTATTATTATGGGAGATATATTTATTTATGAGGATGTGAAATTAGATGTTATTAAAGTTAATGAAACTGTTTGGCTCAAGGCCAAAACTATTGCAAATATATTGGAATATAGGGATACAAGTCAGGCTATTAGAAATCATGTGGATCCAGAAGATAAAACAACTCTAAATGACCTCAAATCTTGGGGCGTTTTGAAAACGGGGCTAAATTCTAGCCGTCGGAAAACACCTCCTCTAAAAAATGGACATATGATGTATGTAAATGAATCAGGATTATATAGCCTTACTATTAGATCAAAGATGGTTAAGGCAAAAGAATTCAAAAAATGGGTTACAAGTGAAATTCTACCATCAATAAGAAAAACTGGAAAGTATGAGATAAAGAAATTCAGGATGTTGGCCTATACTATTGAATCAGAATATGATCTACATTCAAAAGTTGTCAATTATATTAGAAACCATTACCCTGAGGCAATCATGTTCATATCATTGGGTGAAAACCAAATAAATAGTAAAATGAGAATAAAAGATCATACAATATGGGTTATCAGAAGGGTGCCCCAGATATGGTACTACAAAACTTCCATATGACATTTCCAGGATTTGTGATTGAATTTAAGACACCAAAGGGAAGTGGCCAATTGACTGATAATCAGAGAGTGATGTTACAAAAATATAAATTAAATGGATACAAGATATTGGTAAGCAATGATTATGATGAAATTATAACATAGATCATTAAATATTTCTATGAAGTGAGAATCAAATGTGAATATTGTTATAGAACATTTAAATCACGAGAAACATTAGACAGTCATCTGAAACACATACATAGGATACATGGAGCAAATTGAAGAGATATACAAATATTTTTGTATATATTTATATCTACGTCTAATGAATTAATATGTTGCTATGATTTTATACAATTATCTGGTACATTATTTTTATCAATATATTCAAATTTATACCTTTGGTTATTCTTTTTGGAGATTCCTGTTTTGCAGTTATTAGTACCTTCGCATACCATTTTAACAATACCAGCATTTATTTGCAGGTGTTCTTGAACAGCGTACATACTATAAAAATACAAAACCTCTTCCGTGTTGATGTTAAGAGCCTTTATTGACCTTCTGTTTTTATGATTATTGGTAGCAAATGTATAATCGCATGGCATTGCTGATTTCTTACAATTCTGTTGTTGGGTTATAAGTTGTAGATTACACAGACGATTATCAGTTTTGTTATTATTAATGTGATCAATAACTTTTCCTTCTAATATGTTACCGTTAAAATATTCCCAAACAAATCTATGAACATAATATATTTTTTGCCTACCACCATATTTTCTTATACTGCATTTCATATATCCAGAATTACTCTTATTACCCTTATTTGGATTCTTTTTAGTTAAATTTATAACATTCCCATCCTTATCACATGCATATAAGTCATAAATTGGATGCACTTTATAAACGCAGTTATTTATTTCAATATTTATCATTTACTATAGCTTATTGATATATCTTTAAAAGAGTTCATTAATGTTTTTGACTTAAAGAAATACCAATATATAGTATTATAAGATGAATAAAATAATTTCCAAACCTAATATAATGATGAATGATATAGATCTTCAAAAACTAAGCAAGACTGAGCTAATTAATATAATACGTGGTAATAATACCATTGATGTTAGGCCTGGCTACATCAGAAGCCCCAAGACTAATAGATGGATCAAAATAAATGGTCCAACATATAAGAAACTTAGACCCATCCCAGCACCAAGACCACACCCAATTCTAACTTTTAGGCCCACACTGATAGATGACCAGGATATTGAAAATAAATATAAAAAACTTAAACCCATCCCAGCTCCAAGGAAACCAACCTCTGCACCCAAGCCCAAACCCCGACCAATAATTAAACTTAATAGTGCATTCAAGGATGCAACCAAATCATTTGAAGTTAGAATTAAAAGTAATGGTGATCCCATGAAGCAATTAGAATATACCAGAAATGATATATCGAAAGTTGCTAAAAATGAATTATTTAAATTAAAGGGATATAAATATAAGGAAACATTAAAAGTAACGTTTGAAAAACAAATGGATTCAGAAAATATGGTTTACAAATCAGCATATTTCCAATCTAGACCACAAACTTTTACAAATGAAAATGATATCCAGTATGCCATCAGCCTATCATCACAGGAAATAAATATAATTAACCAGTGGATATCAGAAGGATCTGGATGGGTTGTTGATTCGGTTAATTCGAACTATATAAATTTAACATATTATAATCCATTAAAAGGATCAAGTTATATAGAATTACCAATGGAATTAAGGCATGGGTCCAAAAAATTAATAAATATGCAGAATATAGATGAGAAGTGTTTTATGTGGTGCCATATTAGACATTTGAATAAGCAGGATAAAAACCCACAAGGAATAAAAAAATCGGACCGAAAATTTATTGATAAACTAAACTATGAGGGTATTAAATATCCAGTTGACATAAAACAGTACAATAAAATAGAAAAACAGAATAATATCCGAGTAAATGTATTTGGGTATGAGGATGAACAACCATTCCCACTATATATATCCAAAGAAAAATTTAAAGATTGTATGAATTTAGTATTAATAACAAAAGATGATGAAAGTCACTATGTCCTAATAAGTGATTTCAATAGTTTTATGTACAGCAAAACGAAACATAGGGAAAGGAAACATTTCTGTCTATGCTGCTTACAATGTTTTTCTAGTGAAAGAATATTAGAAAATCATATGGAAAATTGTATTACTATAAACGGTAAACAAGCCATAAATATGCCAAGTGAGGATGATAAAATTTTACAATTCCAAAACTTCCATAAACAACTAGATGTACCATTTGTAATATGCAGATTTTGAAGCCATCACAGAGAAAATCCAAATGTGTGAACCAAATAATAAAAAATCATTTACTGAAGCCTACCAAAAACATGTTGATTGTGGTTATGGTTATAAGGTTGTGTGTAGATATGACAACAAATATAGCAAACCAATAAAAATATATAGAGGTGAAAATGCCGTATACAAATTTATGGAAGAGATGTTGAGGGAAGTCAGATATTGCACAAGAATTAAGAACAAACATTTTAAACAGGATATGATTATGACTAAGCAGGATAAGGTGGACCACAAAAAAGCAAAAAAATGTCACATCTGTAATAAGGAATATATTGATACAGATTATGCGGAAAATAATATTGTAGGTGACCATTGCCATGTAACAGGAAAATATAGAGGATCAGCACATAGTGATTGTAATTTAAATTATAGATTAACGGATAAAGTTCCAGTTATATTCCATAATTTGAGAGGATATGATAGCCATTTCATAATGCAGCAAATTGGTAAAATTGTTGAAAAACATTCCTATAAAACCAAATATGGAGAATTGAAAGAAATGGATATTAATGTTATACCAAATAATATGGAAAAATATATGGCATTCATGTTAGGTAAACATCTTAAATTCATTGATAGTTTCCAATTTATGAGCTCTAGTTTGGAAAAATTGGTTGATAATCTACCTAAAACATCATTTAAATATACAAAAGAGGAATTCGATAATAAAAAGAAATTTGAACTTATGACTAAAAAAGGTGTATATCCCTACGATTATATGGATTCATTTGAGAAATTCAATGAAAACAAATTACCATACCATTATTATTGGATGAAAATATCACAGATGATGATTACAAACATGCTAAAAGGGTATGGAAGAAATTTGAATTGAAAACAATGGGTGAATACCATGATTTATACCTAAAATCCGATGTGCTATTATTAGCTGATGTTTTTGAAAACTTTAGAAGTACATGTTTAGAATATTATAAATTAGATCCAGCACATTATTACACATCACCAGGATTATCATGGGACGCTATGTTAAAAATGACTGATGTGGAATTAGAATTGATGACAGATGTTGACATGTTTCAGTTGATTGAAAAGGGTCTAAGGGGTGGTGTACCATATATTTCCAACAGATATGCGAAATTCAATAATAAGTACACTGATGATTATAATCCGGATGAAAAATCAAAGTATATAATGTATTTGGATGCCAACAATCTATATGGGTATGGAATGTCACAATATCTACCAACTGGTGGATTTAGATGGTTTACCGAAAATGAAATAAAAAAATGTGATTTGGCTAAATATGAGACAGATAGTAAAAAAGTTAATATTTGAAGTTGATTTTGAATATCCAAAGGAACTACATGATATACATAATGATTAACCACTAGCACCGGAAAGAATGAATGTTACCAAAAATATGCTATCAAACTATTGTAAAAAAATCCAGAAAAAGTATAATATATCAATTGGTGATGTCAAAAAATTAATCCAACATTGGACAAAAAGGAGAAATACGTAGTGCACTACAGAAACTTACAATTATATATATCATTAGGATTAAAAGTTAAAAAAGTACATAGAATATTAGAATTTGATCAATCCCCATGGTTGAAAAAATATATTGATTTCAATACAAATAAACGAACATTTTGTAAAAACGCATTTGAAAAGGATTTCTTCAAACTTATGAATAACAGTGTATTTGGAAAAACAATGGAAAATATTAGAAAACGTGTAAATGCCGAACTTGTAACCAATAAGAAAAACCTCATGAAATTAACATCAAAACCAACATTCGAATCATCAAAAATATTCAACGAAAATCTTGTTGCTGTTCACAAAATTAAGGAAACATTAACATTAAACAGACCTGCATACGTTGGAATGTGCATTCTAGATTTATCCAAAACATTAATGTACGATTTTCACTATAATTATATCAAGCGGAAGTATAAAAATGATGCTAAACTATTATTCACAGATACAGATTCCCTAACATATGAAATTACAACTGATGATGCATATATGGATTTCTGGGGTGATAGGGATAAATTTGACAATAGTGACTACCCAGAATCATCACAATTTTATAATACAGAAAATAAGAAAATTATTGGGAAAATGAAAGATGAAGCAGCAGGTGTACCAATACTCGAATTTGTGGGATTGAAATCCAAAATGTACAGCTATATTAAAGATAATGGTAAATCAGGAAAAACAGCGAAGGGTGTTAAGAAAAACATTATTAAGAATACAATAAAACATGAAGATTATAGGAAAACATTATTTGAAAATAAACAGATGATACATAAAATGAGAACCATTAGAAGTGAAAAACATATATTGGGAAGTTATGAGATTAACAAAATATCACTCAGCTGTTTTGATGACAAGATATATCCATGATAATGGTATAACAAGTTATGCATATGGACATTACAAAATATGTTAACTTTTCTATTCCTTATATTGTAGATACATCAAAATAATCCAAAAAAATGGCACATCCAATGTATTCAGCCTTAAAAATATACAATTCCCAGGCATTGGCAACACTATAAAGATACACTTGTAGACCCTCTCAAATGGTAAAATATAGCCTTTTGACAGTATGTGTGGTATAGTAAACCCTAAATATGGATCCCCCATTCCTTTCCATGTTTGAGGATTATTCACCCCACAACATATGATGGGGGCATGAGCACAGTTTTTCATGTGGTTTCATAAGGCGAAGCCAAAGGGTGTACAAGTAGTCATAGGTATGGGGCGTTCTAGCAAAGTTTTAGTACTAAAACTGTGCTAGAACCCCCATACCTATAACTACTTGTGCTATGATGGTATATACCTGTTTGAACAAAACTCGGCTGTCACAAATGTGTTCTAGTTTTGGTTTGGAAATGTCCAGTTAGCATTGGTTACAATAAGTATAAATTCAATGTACAACTTACAAAAACAACGTATCGTATTATGAAGAGGGTGCCGATTTGCCGTTAAACCACAAAAAAGATCAGGGCCATTCAGGCAAGTTTGGTTTAAAAAGAAACTAAAAAATTTGCAAAGCCTGCATTTATTTTAAAAATGAAAACAAACATACTGTTTAGATGTAGTAAAGCATCAATACTTTATTTTAGAACCTTACAGAAACTTACTAACATTCCTTTGCCAATCAAAACAAGAATTTCGTGGGCTAAACATGCCTTTCCTTGTGACAGGAGTGTTCATTACCAGATTATCAACAGCACACATCAAGCCTTATAACTCCTGCACATAACTTTGACTGAACAGAAGGGCAGATATACTGTGATGTAATCACGAACGAAAATTGTCGAGAAAACCTTAATATCCTTGGATTGGGGGAATGGATCTGATGCCTGGATCATGGGGTCCCTTGTTTGTGGGTGTAGCCTAACTGTTAGTCTGTGTATATAAACTAAAATTTTGAAAAACATGCTCCTAGATACAATTCAAGAGTTGAGTTCAGTTGGCAAACCGTAAAACGTTGCAATTTTCTGGTAGCTAGCTTGCTGGCTCTGTGTGACTAGGCTAGGCTAGCCTAGGTCTGTGTGCCTTGTGTGCCTAGCCACAGAGCTAGCACACACAGAGACCTACCAGAAAAAAGAAACTAGCATATAGCTAGCTATAAAGAAAACAATAATTCTCACCTGATAAATTTCAGTGATCAAATCAATCTAATTGATTTTCGGTACCAAGTATGAATTCTCGTTCCCTTCCCCAAGAGCTTTCGAGATATCTTTGTGTACAATAAATAAAACTGACGTATTGAGAGTAAACAAAATGAAATTTCGTTTTTTTACTACAGCAAAAAAGTATATAAGAAAATCAGGGTCTGTGGTATCAATATCAGTGTCTCTGGTGTCGACTGTTAAGGAATATCGGGTCCCGGGTATAATCTAGGGTTTCGGGTCTCACTTTTCTCGAATAAATCGCTCTCCTTCAGGGTGAGATTTATAAAGACATTACCCTTGACTTACTTGAAAATAATTTAGACTTTGAGTTTGACAAGTTGTAATATCAAAAATATTGTGATGTTCTAGACAGACTAAACGCAACATTTACTAGACTGCCCCAAATTTTGGGAAAAAAAAGTAAAATATGTCAAGATGTGAAATGGCCGATCGAAACCCACCGCTGATGCCGATTTTTACGACAGACGCTGACTGATTGACATGTCAAAGAAAAATGCTAAAATAAATCATAGGTTAGAGCTAGCTATGGGGTGGAGCCTTGAAGCTAACATTAGCTTAACTAACAGTAGCTAAGACACCCCGTTAAATATAGTTAAACTGGGGAGACTTAGCTAGGTCTATAGCCAGCTATTTATGCTTAGTAAAACACATATAAAGAGAAACAATAGTAATGTAAAAATGATAACATTACAGTGAGTTCAACAAACCAAACCAAACTTTTCCGTTTGGCCAGCAAATTTGTTTGGTAGCCAGCTAACAGCTTTGTGTAGCATTGTGAATTTTAGGACAAATACATTAGTTACGCACATTACACACATTAGTTACGCACATTACACACATTAATTGTGCAAAAAATGTCAACAATCATGCTAATATTTTTATAAAAAACGTGGTAAAATATAAAACTTTAAGAATTTGAGGCTTTTAAGTGGCTTTTTTCTGGGAAATGCGAGTCTGCTTGACAACTTAAAGTGTGCTACATAGAAAAGTAAGACGTAGCTGTAGCTACATAAAAACCGAAAGTCTTAAAATATCGAACCTTTTTTGAATTCCAATCCTTTGTAAATTCTAATCCACTTCAAACTCTAGCCTTCATTAGCTACTTTCAGCTTTACTTTATTACATCTAGCTCCACTCTTCACATCTGAGGTTACTTCTTGAAGCTTATAACTCCACTTTTCTACTTCTACATCTAGCTAACATTTTTTAATTATACTTTATAAACCCACACTTTAATTCTTCACTTGGATTTTTCTTTCTTTTTCAAATATGCTTTTACTACTTTAATTTCTCACTTTGACTTTTCTTGATTTTACTTTTTGCAATTTTTTCAACACGAATGGACCGTTACATGTTTTTTTGAAAGTCAGCTGTTAAAATTATTTCAGCAAATCAAATTGAGTCGTTTTAATAACGTGACGTAAACAAAGTAAACTTGCAGTCTTATTTCTGGCAAAATAGACATACTTTTTTTTGCGACTTCACAGAAATATTCGGCGACTTCAAAGAAAAATAAGCACATCCACTTTGCCTGTCACAGACAGACAGACACACTCATCGTATTATCATAAGAGATAAAGGTTCGAGACGGCGGATTCAAATGTTAACAGATCGCAAAACAAAACCAAAAGATAGATCCTAAAATATTAATAAAGGACGTTGGATTTGTTAATTTTTTCAAGTGAAACTACATAATTATGCTGTCATAATTAAGATTTCGGATTACATCCGAGATCTTACTAAAACGTGCGGTCTTTTTCTTCTCCTCCTCCTTCTTCGACCGATTTTTTAACCGATTGCCGTAAGTCACGACTTTTAAAGTCCGACCTGACCCCGCGACCTAGCGCTACGCCGGCTGTGTGCGTATCTTGATATTCGTGAAATTGGGAAAGAATGAAGACTGCGTTACGAATTTGATCACAAATATTGTTATAGACTGTTATTTTAATATTATTTGATGAGCTATGCTAGATACTCCTTCAAAATTTCGTTTCCAGTTATGTTTTCAACGAGGCGGATTTTGTTCAACTAAACCGAGCTCTAGGGGTTAAGGTACGAGTCGTTCCTTTCGAGGGGACCGAGTTCAGGGACGACATATTGATTATACTCCAGCTTTTTTTAAAGCGAAGAGAAATATTTGGTTGGGTTAGTATAATTATTTAATTGCCTAAATTTTAGTTCTATCAACGTTTAAGATATTCTCTTCATTGTGTATATGTTTTCACATATTGAGATGAAAATATCATCACGTTTTCTAGCCATGTGTAAATCTGAAACAAACTAATTTCAAGATTTTAGCTAGTTAGCTACAAACGTAGATTTCAAGGCAGCATCCTGATGAAGCCAGCTAGCTGTAGCTAGCCTGATCTCTTCTTATTATTTTAAAGTTTGGTATATTATTATTTATTTTTATGTTGGGGTTGTGGCTCTCTAGCTAGCTCTTTAGCTACCTCTGTCTGAAAGTAAGATTAGCCAAATGCAGTAAAATTTTTAATCAATATATCTTATGCTAATGCAGTTAGTAGGTAGCGACACCTTTTATTACTGTCATGAAAACTTACTCCGCAAAATAAAATTGGTGAATGATTTTTTTTAGCTGGACATGTAAACGACAGGCTGTTTCCCGTGTTTTTATTTAAGCTGTAGTTGCAATAAAGTTTTTTTAGGAAAAGGGTATTAGGCCTATACACATGTGCAACACCGTTTACCTGTACTAAGTGCTCAGCCCGTTGTTAGCGACAGATTGTTTCCTGTTTGTTTGTTTAAATGGAAGCTGTGATAAGTTTTTTTTGAAAAGGGTATGATGCCTATATGGATATGTGACACGGTTTACCTGTACGTAGTAAGCGCTTAGCCAAGTGTTAACAGAGTGTACATCCTGTGTTGTTATGTAAACCGAAGTTACAACACAGTTTTTTTTGAAAAGCGTATTACACCTAAACGCATTGACGACACAGTTTACCTGTACTAAGCGTTTCAGTCCAATGTTAATGATGGCTGTTTCCTGTGTTTCTGTTTAACCAAAGTTACAATAAAGTTTTTTTCAAAAAAGGGTATTATACCTATATGGATGTGCGACATTGTTTGCCTGTATTAATCACTCAGCCCGGAGTAATATTTATTTTTGAACTTTTAGCGGGAACGTTCTCTGAAAAATAATAAAGGTTGGCCGACTGTTTTTGCTATGACAGGGTAGCAACGAGTTGTAACTGTGTTTTTATTTCAGCTAAAGTTGTGGAAAGTTATTTTTTTGAAAAATATATTACACCAGAAAGACCATAATGTTGCCCGCCTATTTTTTTAAAAATATATTACACCGGAAACACCATAATGTTCTGCGCCTCACTCGATTTATGACATACTATAAAAAAGCGATCCACCTAAATGTGTGGCACAGTTCACAGTTCTTATTAATCGCTCTTCCAGTCGAAACGCCGGGTCCCCCGGCTAGTCTAAATATTAATACCACGGAATCACATTTGGATTTAGTCTCTTTTGTTAATTCTAACCGATGAACGTAGTCATAACCTTTTTGTTTCTTTCGTCTACTTCTATTTCTTTTTTGTTTTTAAACTTGTAGGATCCCAACCTTATGGTCAAATATCTTAAACTTCATAACGATTTTAGTCATGTCGCAGGTATAATAAACACATTTCCGAAATATCGCTACACCACAAGCAATAATATTTAATAAATTGATATGCCAAAACGTCTTGTTTCTTTCTTATGAATAGTTAAGTGTAGTGCAGTATTGTTAAAGTATTAATTTTTACAGATTACTTTTTTACGAGCATCTGATTCTAAAGTCTGATCGGCTTGCGTTTTTTACCGCTTTGGGCTACTTAAACTTATGACCCTTGCTTTCCCGCTAACAGTAACGCGTTGGTTTGTTCTAGCCTGTATCTCACGTACTACATGAAACATTTTGCAAGTTCAAGATAATACCATGGGATAATACCTATTTATTTCAAATGACGGAACAACATTGTAGAAGTTCTGTACAAAACAGGCTACTGGCAACCTTGAAAGGTATAGGGAACAAAATTACACACATCTTTTAGCCTGCAAGGGCTTTTCATTGCTGTAATAATTTTGTAACTTACAAGTCCTAATTAATAGATCCTCTTAGGTACGGAGTGGAAAATTGATGAAATGATACATAAATCATTTCATGAATTGTATACGAATTGACTAAACGTTAGCCCTGCTGATGCTGTTTATCATTCATTTTCAACTGAAAGAATGTCTGATAAAATTGGGAGAGAAAATGTGGATGCACCTTTGTCCATCTAGATTTTACATTTAAAGAACAAGAATTTTTTGGAGCATCATATAAAAGCTGCGGAGCAGATACGCAGATACGCAAATACAGTGAGTGGGTGCGTATATACGTTGAAGTTTTTATGTTAAGTTAAAAACATCGTAGCAATCGTTGAATATTTTTTTTCGAGTGGAATTTTTCTGCATATATTTAAAGTTTTAATGTTGACTAGACTTTCGAACAAAGATATCTTATCTTGCCAATTGGGAATACAGGGAAACGATACATAGATGAGATAGTTAGACTTTGGGATGGATTTAATGCAACTGGTCAATGGAAAAATGAGACCATACAACGTTGCTTTTTCTCCGTTGAATTCAGTAACAATATCAGGAAAACTCTTAAAGCTGGCGAGAAAGGGAAAGGTTAACGTTGCCATTAACTTCTCTCTAGCAGAATGAAGAATGTTATTCATCCGTTTCTAGTCTTTTCTTCATTCGTTGGAATGAAGAAAAGACTAGAAATAAAAGACGGGAAACTAAAACATTCTAATCCCAAAACTGTGGTCGATGACACATTTGTTCATCCTTTACGTTTTGAAATCATAGATGGGGATCTTGTCGGAGATGAAGGTCAATGGTCTGAAAAGAGATCAAAAAACATCTAACAGCTTTTGGTGAAATTATGCAGAAAAGACCACATATCACGAGGTTAATATATTTGAACACAAAGTCAGGCTCAAGACGGCTCAGCAGTCGGGTCTTTTCGAGCGTGTGTCGACCAAACAGCGGGTACTGAATCATGCATGCTATGTATGACATATTTGAACAAGAATAAACCGAAGCAGTAACCTACGTTGGAGCGTCAAATGTTTTTGATGCAATTAATAGAAAGTCGTTTTTACACAATTTTGGAATTATATGTCTATCAATTACTACATTATGTTAGAAACTGTTATTTTACTCCTTCACGACTATTTTCATAATTGGTAGGGTGGAGCAAAATTTAACTGAAGGGTCAACGTACATTTATCATGTGGCTATGGCTGTTTTAACCAGGAAAACCCTCCTCTCACTATGCAACATTGGGTGCAACCCAAATTAAAGCGACAAATGTATGCCAAATTTGAAGGGACACTTCCATGTTAATCACGTAAGATTATGGGTATAATTATAAAAATAAACATTGCGATAAATAAAAATAAGATTTAAAAAAGAGGACAGAAAGTGCATCTTATTTTCATAGCTAGCTCTTAACTATATTTTATTTCAACTTATTGTAGTTAAGAATAAAAAAACATAAAATAGCATTCTTTTCATCTTAAATTAGATGTTCTTGTAAAGGTTAGCTAGCTAACACCAAAAATATCGTTTTTTCTTCGTTGGTTTTCTCCGGTCTTTCCAAACGTCTACTGAAAGAGGCTGCAATATTTCTTTACACGTTTCTATTTTGCCTGAACTGTCATATAAAAAGTGGCTACAAAACGGGCTGTTGTTTCTTTTACTTTAGTGACTTACACTAAATTTTGAGATAATGGCGGTTAATAAATTTATGAGCCCTGAGGACAAAAACATCTTAAATCATCGTAAATATCACTTTGAACATCCAAATATAACTGAAAATGACAGAAAAGTTCCCTACGTGCATTTGATATTCCTATTTTATTCGATATAAGCACTTGCTATGCCATTAAATCAAGCTTTCTGATGAAATAAAATTTATTTGAACCAGCTATCTACCAATATTCTTCTTAATTTTGTACAGAAACATACAAGATTATTGCACATAGACCAGTCAAAGCAACAACGATGACTTTAAAATATATTTAGAGGTATTAATACCTTATTAAAGCTAGTAACATAGCATTTTTTACTAAAATATCTTGTGTTGTCTGTTACCTCGTCAAAACAAACTTTGGATTTATTAATATTTAAATACATTTTACAGGTTGTAGCTCATTTAACTGCCAAAAAGAATCTATTTTATAATACCCGTATACGTCTGTCTGTTTGTGCGACAAAGTCTACTAAGTTTGTTTTTTTAAAACCTGAAGGATTTCTACACCTATAGTCACAGTAATAACCCTGTTTAACTGTTTAAAATCCCAAGGGACATGGTGCGCCAAAGTATACCAAGTGTCTTTTGAAAATTAAGAGCACGGAATCGCATTTTGGTAGCCATTTTGATGTTACCATTTTAATCTTCTAAATGCTGTGTATTTTAAAAATATTTGTTTTCTATACATTTCTACATTATAGGAAATATAAGTATTTTTAGCCATGTATAAATCTTAACGCTTTAATCCCCGGCTAGTCTAAATATTAATACCACGGAATCACATTTTGGATTTAGTCTCTTTTGTTAATTCTAAACCGATGACGTAGTCATAACCTTTTTGTTTCTTTCATCTACTTCTATTTCTTTTTTGTTTTTAAACTTGTAGGATCCAACCTTATGGTCAAATATCTTAAACTTCATAACGATTTTAGTCATGTCGCAGGTATATAAAACATTTCCGAAATATCGCTACACCACAAGCAATAATATTTAATAAATTGATATGCCAAACGTCTTGTTTCTTTCTTATGAATGTTAAGTGTAGTGCAGTATTGTTAAAGTATTAATTTTTACAGATTACTTTTTTACGAGCATCTGATTCTAAAGTCTGATCGGCTTGCGTTTTTTACCGCTTTGGGCTACTTAAACTTATGACCCTTGCTTTCCGCGCTAACAGTAACGCGTTGGTTTTTTCTAGCCTGTATCTCACGTACTACATGAAACATTTTGCAAGTTCAAGATAATACCATGGGATAATACCTATTTATTTCAAATGACGGAACAACATTGTAGAAGTTCTGTACAAAACAGGCTACTGGCAACCTTGAAAGGTATAGGGAACAAAATTACACACATCTTTTAGCCTGCAAGGGTTTCTGGGAAATGCGAGTCTGCTTGACAACTTAAAGTGTGCTACATAGAAAAGTAAGACGTAGCTGTAGCTACATAAAAACCGAAAGTCTTAAAATATCGAACCTTTTTTGAATTCCAATCCTTTGTAAATTCTAATCCACTTCAAACTCTAGCCTTCATTAGCTACTTTCAGCTTTACTTTATTACATCTAGCTCCACTCTTCACATCTGAGGTTACTTCTTGAAGCTTATAACTCCACTTTTCTACTTCTACATCTAGCTAACATTTTTAAATTATACTTTATAACCCACACTTTAATTCTTCACTTGGATTTTTCTTTCTTTTTTCAAATATGCTTTTACTACTTTAATTTCTCACTTTGACTTTTCTTGATTTTACTTTTTGCAATTTTTTCAACACGAATGGACCGTTACATGTTTTTTTGAAAGTCAGCTGTTAAAATTATTTCAGCAAATCAAATTGAGTCGTTTTAATAACGTGACGTAAACAAAGTAAACTTGCAGTCTTATTTCTGGCAAAATAGACATACTTTTTTTTGCGACTTCACAGAAATATTCGGCGACTTCAAAGAAAAATAAGCACATCCACTTTGCCTGTCACAGACAGACAGACACACTCATCGTATTATCATAAGAGATAAAGGTTCGAGACGGCGGATTCAAATGTTAACAGATCGCAAAACAAAACCAAAAGATAGATCCTAAAATATTAATAAAGGACGTTGGATTTGTTAATTTTTTCAAGTGAAACTACATAATTATGCTGTCATAATTAAGATTTCGGATTACATCCGAGATCTTACTAAAACGTGCGGTCTTTTTCTTCTCCTCCTCCTTCTTCGACCGATTTTTTAACCGATTGCCGTAAGTCACGACTTTTAAAGTCCGACCTGACCCCGCGACCTAGCGCTACGCCGGCTGTGTGCGTATCTTGATATTCGTGAAATTGGGAAAGAATGAAGACTGCGTTACGAATTTGATCACAAATATTGTTATACACTGTTATTTTAATATTATTTGATGAGCTATGCTAGATACTCCTTCAAAATTTCGTTTCCAGTTATGTTTTCAACGAGGCGGATTTTGTTCAACTAAACCGAGCTCTAGGGGTTAAGGTACGAGTCGTTCCTTTCGAGGGACCGAGTTCAGGGACGACATATTGATTATACTCCAGCTTTTTTAAAGCGAAGAGAAATATTTGGTTGGGTTAGTATAATTATTTAATTGCCTAAATTTTAGTTCTATCAACGTTTAAGATATTCTCTTCATTGTGTATATGTTTTCACATATTGAGATGAAAATATCATCACGTTTTCTAGCCATGTGTAAATCTGAAACAAACTAATTTCAAGATTTTAGCTAGTTAGCTACAAACGTAGATTTCAAGGCAGCATCCTGATGAAGCCAGCTAGCTGTAGCTAGCCTGATCTCTTCTTATTATTTTAAAGTTTGGTATATTATTATTTATTTTTATGTTGGGGTTGTGGCTCTCTAGCTAGCTCTTTAGCTACCTCTGTCTGAAAAGTAAGATTAGCCAAATGCAGTAAAATTTTTAATCAATATATCTTATGCTAATGCAGTTAGTAGGTAGCGACACCTTTTATTACTGTCATGAAAACTTACTCCGCAAAATAAAATTGGTGAGTGATTTTTTTTAGCTGGACATGTAAACGACAGGCTGTTTCCCGTGTTTTTATTTAAGCTGTAGTTGCAATAAAGTTTTTTTAGGAAAAGGGTATTAGGCCTATACACATGTGTAACACCGTTTACCTGTACTAAGTGCTCAGCCCGTTGTTAGCGACAGATTGTTTCCTGTTTGTTTTGTTTAAATGGAAGCTGTGATAAGTTTTTTTGAAAAGGGTATGATGCCTATATGGATATGTGACACGGTTTACCTGTACGTAGTAAGCGCTTAGCCAAGTGTTAACAGAGTGTACATCCTGTGTTGTTATGTAAACCGAAGTTACAACACAGTTTTTTTGAAAAGCGTATTACACCTAAACGCATTGACGACACAGTTTACCTGTACTAAGCGTTCAGTCCAATGTTAATGATGGCTGTTTCCTGTGTTTCTGTTTAACCAAAGTTACAATAAAGTTTTTTCAAAAAAGGGTATTATACCTATATGGATGTGCGACATTGTTTGCCTGTATTAATCACTCAGCCCGGAGTAATATTTATTTTTGAACTTTTAGCGGGACGTTCTCTGAAAAAATAATAAAGGTTGGCCGACTGTTTTTGCTATGACAGGGTAGCAACGAGTTGTAAACTGTGTTTTTATTTCAGCTAAAGTTGTGGAAAGTTATTTTTTGAAAAATATATTACACCAGAAAGACCATAATGTTGCCCGCCTATTTTTTTAAAAAATATATTACACCGGAAACACCATAATGTTCTGCGCCTCACTCGATTTATGACATACTATAAAAAAGCGATCCACCTAAATGTGTGGCACAGTTCACAGTTCTTATTAATCGCTCTTCCAGTCGAAACGCCGGGTCCCCCGGCTAGTCTAAATATTAATACCACGGAATCACATTTTGGATTTAGTCTCTTTTGTTAATTCTAAACCGATGAACGTAGTCATAACCTTTTTGTTTCTTTCATCTACTTCTATTTCTTTTTGTTTTTAAACTTGTAGGATCCAACCTTATGGTCAAATATCTTAAACTTCATAACGATTTTAGTCATGTCGCAGGTATAATAAAACATTTCCGAAATATCGCTACACCACAAGCAATAATATTTAATAAATTGATATGCCAAACGTCTTGTTTCTTTCTTATGAATGTTAAGTGTAGTGCAGTATTGTTAAAGTATTAATTTTTACAGATTACTTTTTTACGAGCATCTGATTCTAAAGTCTGATCGGCTTGCGTTTTTTACCCGCTTTGGGCTACTTAAACTTATGACCCTTGCTTTCCCGCTAACAGTAACGCGTTGGTTTGTTCTAGCCTGTATCTCACGTACTACATGAACATTTTGCAAGTTCAAGATAATACCATGGGATAATACCTATTTATTTCAAATGACGGAACAACATTGTAGAAGTTCTGTACAAAACAGGCTACTGGCAACCTTGAAAGGTATAGGGAACAAAATTACACACATCTTTTAGCCTGCAAGGGCTTTTCATTGCTGTAATAATTTTGTAACTTACAAGTCCTAATTAATAGATCCTCTTAGGTACGGAGTGGAAATTGATGAAATGATACATAAATCATTTCATGAATTGTATACGAATTGACTAAACGTTAGCCCTGCTGATGCTGTTTATCATTCATTTTCAACTGAAAGAATGTCTGATAAAATTGGGAGAGAAAATGTGGATGCACCTTTGTCCATCTAGATTTTACATTTAAAGAACAAGAATTTTTTGGAGCATCATATAAAAGCTGCGGAGCAGATACGCAGATACGCAAATACAGTGAGTGGGTGCGTATATACGTTGAAGTTTTTATGTTAAGTTAAAAACATCGTAGCAATCGTTGAATATTTTTTTTTCGAGTGGAATTTTTCTGCATATATTTAAAGTTTTAATGTTGACTAGACTTTCGAACAAAGATATCTTATCTTGCCAATTGGGAATACAGGGAAACGATACATAGATGAGATAGTTAGACTTTGGGATGGATTTAATGCAACTGGTCAATGGAAAAATGAGACCATACAACGTTGCTTTTTCTCCGTTGAATTCAGTAACAATATCAGGAAAAACTCTTAAAGCTGGCGAGAAAGGGAAAGGTTAACGTTGCCATTAAACTTCTCTCTAGCAGAATGAAGAATGTTATTCATCCGTTTCTAGTCTTTTCTTCATTCGTTGGAATGAAGAAAAGACTAGAAATAAAAGACGGGAAACTAAAACATTCTAATCCCAAAACTGTGGTCGATGACACATTTGTTCATCCTTTACGTTTTGAAATCATAGATGGGGATCTTGTCGGAGATGAAGGTCAATGGTCTGAAAAGAGATCAAAAAACATCTAACAGCTTTTGGTGAAATTATGCAGAAAAGACCACATATCACGAGGTTAATATATTTGAACACAAAGTCAGGCTCAAGACGGCTCAGCAGTCGGGTCTTTTCGAGCGTGTGTCGACCAAACAGCGGGTACTGAATCATGCATGCTATGTATGACATATTTGAACAAGAATAAACCGAAGCAGTAACCTACGTTGGAGCGTCAAATGTTTTTGATGCAATTAATAGAAAGTCGTTTTTACACAATTTTGGAATTATATGTCTATCAATTACTACATTATGTTAGAAACTGTTATTTTACTCCTTCACGACTATTTTCATAATTGGTAGGGTGGAGCAAAATTTAACTGAAGGGTCAACGTACATTTATCATGTGGCTATGGCTGTTTTAACCAGGAAAACCCTCCTCTCACTATGCAACATTGGGTGCAACCCAAATTAAAGCGACAAATGTATGCCAAATTTGAAGGGACACTTCCATGTTAATCACGTAAGATTATGGGTATAATTATAAAAATAAACATTGCGATAAATAAAAATAAGATTTAAAAAAGAGGACAGAAAGTGCATCTTATTTTCATAGCTAGCTCTTAACTATATTTTATTTCAACTTATTGTAGTTAAGAAATAAAAAACATAAAATAGCATTCTTTTCATCTTAAATTAGATGTTCTTGTAAAGGTTAGCTAGCTAACACCAAAAATATCGTTTTTTCTTCGTTGGTTTTCTCCGGTCTTTCCAAACGTCTACTGAAAGAGGCTGCAATATTTCTTTACACGTTTCTATTTTGCCTGAACTGTCATATAAAAAGTGGCTACAAAACGGGCTGTTGTTTCTTTTACTTTAGTGACTTACACTAAATTTTGAGATAATGGCGGTTAATAAATTTATGAGCCCTGAGGACAAAAACATCTTAAATCATCGTAAATATCACTTTGAACATCCAAATATAACTGAAAATGACAGAAAAGTTCCCTACGTGCATTTGATATTCCTATTTTATTCGATATAAGCACTTGCTATGCCATTAAATCAAGCTTTCTGATGAAATAAAATTTATTTGAACCAGCTATCTACCAATATTCTTCTTAATTTTGTACAGAAACATACAAGATTATTGCACATAGACCAGTCAAAGCAACAACGATGACTTTAAAATATATTTAGAGGTATTAATAACCTTATTAAAGCTAGTAACATAGCATTTTTTACTAAATATAGCTCCTCTTGTGTTGTCTGTTACCTCGTCAAAACAAACTTTGGATTTATTAATATTTAAATACATTTTACAGGTTGTAGCTCATTTAACTGCCAAAAAGAATCTATTTTATAATACCCGTATACGTCTGTCTGTTTGTGCGACAAAGTCTACTAAGTTTGTTTTTTTAAAACCTGAAGGATTTCTACACCTATAGTCACAGTAATAACCCTGTTTAACTGTTTAAAATCCCAAGGGACATGGTGCGCCAAAGTATACCAAGTGTCTTTTGAAAATTAAGAGCACGGAATCGCATTTTGGTAGCCATTTTGATGTTACCATTTTAATCTTCTAAATGCTGTGTATTTTAAAAATATTTGTTTTCTATACATTTCTACATTATAGGAAATATAAGTATTTTTAGCCATGTATAAATCTTAACGCTTTAACACCTGGTGGTCACATATGTGTACATTTTCAGATAAGAACTGACTTTAGGCAGGTCGCGCTGGCAACATGAAACTGACTCACTTGCCTCAGTTACACATGGGTATTCCTTTTTTCGCATAGATTTATCAAAGGCTGATCCAGTGTATGTCAGCGCCGTCACGTGACTGACATAAATTTTGCTAAAGAGGGTTAAAAAACATTAGCGTACCGTGGTCCCTCGGCCCTGCGACCGGTAAACTTTACTTTACGGACCTTTTTCCTCTGTGACTGAGTTGATGTATACGGCAAAGAGTGACTAAATTGAGATCGATTTTCATGCAAGTTAATTGCCTGGTTGGGCGAAATAACTTATCCTGATTGGTTTACAATAAACTGACGACTTACAATAAACTGACGTCCCATATTTATGTAAAGATCCACAACGTTCCAAGAACCCGAGATGCAATCGACGTAGCTGATTACTACGTACTTATATTGAAGTTTGAAATCAATTATTGTTTTTTACTGCTTCTTTATCCATTATTGCATGTTACTGCCTAAAATATACTCTTGCATCAAAACGCACGAATGAGAAATAAAATACGAAGAAACAAAGTTATAAAAAAGCCACATGTCATGGAATTGCCACTGTTGACAATAACACAATTTTGATGTGTCAAATGCCCAATGTGCACATGTGTAAAAATTATAACGAAAACAGCAAGTCAGACTACTACCTATTTCGCTAAGGGTCTTGTTACCTTAGGAAAATAATTTTCTTTTCTTTGGAACGCCCCAGTTACGCCAAGGCGTTAAACAAACCAGTTTTAACCTTTTAGCTGCAACGTACATTGTGATCAGTAGCTAGCTAGCTAGCTAGTTTTTTTTTTTAGTTTGCTAGAATGCATTTCACCCTAACCAACTGTTTTCTTTCTTTCTTTTTGTGTTATTTTCACAAGGTCATTTTTAACATGAACAAGAACATTCCAAACCTAGCTAGCTAACCCTCTTTATTACTTTTTTTATGTTTGCCTACAATAACTTTATATTATAGTTAATGGTGAACGTATAGCTAACCTAGCAACAAGCCACAAATGTGCGCTTCTAATGCTTTATACTAAATGTGACTAGGTAGACTTTTAAGTGTATTGATATAACTAGCAGTTTAAGTATTTAGGTATTTAGTATTTAAGAAAGACAGACATCCTTCAAAATGTCACAATGAATTGAGTGGTAGTCTATAATCCTAGACATAATCCTACTATGAAAATTTGTCAGGTCAAGCTTAATCAACATTTGACCTAAAAAGATAATGACAAACTCAATCGGTTTGAAATTTGGTAGCATATGTACAGGGTTTGAAGAAATGACTATGATAAAAAACGAACCTATTTCTTTCTTATTGGGTCAAAATCCATGATTTTCTTCGAAAAGTCTCATTGCCTTCTTTTATAAATGCCTAAATTCTGGCACTCAGGGAGTATAGCTGTCCATGAAACTTTTTTTATGCTAATTGACGTATATTGGTCTAAACTACGGTTTAACCGTCTTTCATATAAATGCAAACTGCTTGACTGATGTCTGAGAGAATTTATTTCCTAGGAAAACCAAAATGGTAGAAAGACATTCATTCTGTAGTGCTACATCCGGCGGCCATGACGGGTCTCGGTTAGTACTGAAAGAAAATGTTTCATTTTTTAGAAATAGCAATAAAAAGTAAAATTATCATAAAATATTTATTCATAAACAGGTTGTCTATACCGTTGTGAAGTGCGTATAATTTTTTGTACTTGACCTTTCGAGTGGTCTATTTATTACATACCGTCATTAGATGTGCAAGGATGGAGAGTAACGCCCATGACAAGGAGCTTACTTGAACCGTTTTGTAGCTCCTTTAAAAGCAAAGCACAGACAACTCTCAGTTCGCAAACATGGGACGTGTGTTCATGCAGTAAAATCAAGCTTCACCACATAAGTTCAAAGAGACATATGCAGGCTTACATTAGTAATAACCATGGTTCCTACACAGCAGTAAAATTAACAATTCCATTGCGAATAACCCTTTATACAATAACAATAACAATTTCATTCCATTCTTTTAAGGGATAAACAATGTTTTTAACGATGTTTTTCAATATTTTAGCTTGAAAAAAGAAATACATACAGTTTAAAGCATTTAGCAAAATAAAAATATAGTTAAAATGGCATATAAGAAAAGTGAGACCAGATAACCCAGGTGATACCCAATACCCGATACCCTGACATCAATACCCGAGACCCAGTACCCTGGTGCCGAGACCCGAGACCCTTTTAATTCTTCGAATTTCGACTTCATTTCATATGTTGACATAATTTTGATGTCTGATGGTGGACTTTAAAGGTTTCGTCGTCGTGTTCGTCAGAAAATATGAATTGAGATTAAGAATAGACCTATTTCAATATCCATTTCCATTCCGCAAAATACACAGCCGGAACAGACATACTAACATGAAAACGAGGTTGGTTTAGAGACAATTTTAATTTGTCAGCGAAGTGATGCACATATAGTTTGTTTACCTTTATTATTTCTTAAATTAACTTGTCAAATGGGCAAATTATGAACTTTTGGTAAAAAAAATAGAACAAGGCACTTATTTTATACCCATTGGGCTTATTAAAATATTTTTTTCTAGTGTTTAGCTAGCTAGCTAAGGTTGATTGGTTTGGATTTTATATTTAGCTACACTAGCACTAGCATTGGTTACTACTAGCTAGCTAGTTGGAGCTTTAACCAATGTTGTTGACATATATATACACACTTTATTCTTTGTTATTGGATATCTTTTATTTTTTAAAACATCTGTAAATAACATTATGACTTGGCTATCCTAAGCATGCTGGCGGGTTGGTGGTATTAGACTGAATATTGGTCTTCATCATGTTATATATTCAACAAAACGTAATAAGAGCAATGCAATCACCCAAGGTATTACTCATAAGTATCCTTGAGCCTTGATTATTTAAAAATTATGGCCTGTAAAATGTTACGGTTGCATCTACAGATAATTGTTGTTGTTCTTTAAATTCACAAAATGTTCTGTCAATAAGTAGTATTTCTATAAGTATTGCCAGTCATATTATATTTATAAGTATTGCCAGATTGTTATTCCACGTCAGGTATAACTATGGGCATTGTAATTTATTTGTACGTAAAAGCAAAGATCAACAACATATGTAAAAATAATTTTTTTAAAGGGTGCTCTTCTAAGACAAATCTGATAGAATTAACATAAAAACCTTTCTGTATTATACTTGTTGAGTTTCCGAATTTAAGCTACTGTAAGAGGGCTATAGATTTTTTATACAGAAAACTATGTATTTTAATGAAATAATAATCAATAGGCATTTTTTTTGGGAGGGGGGGGGGGATGATTCCTTTAAAAGCTAAAAGAATTGTAGATGAACAAACCGCTCACGATTTGTTTCAAGTCACATGTTGTTTCAATGCAATAACGTTTAGCCAGTTAAGTTGGGCAGCACTCCCTTAGATATGTTTAATACTTGATCGATTTACCACAATAACTTATAACAGATGGCCTAAGAAAGTTAAGAAAGTTTTAAATATATACAGACGGCCTTACAACTAATAAATGGCTTTGTTTTATTTTTTTGAGGATAACCCAACAACATAACCTTACAAGTTTAACACTGTCATTTTCAAAATAGTTGATAGAGGCCTAATATTGCTGTCAAGTTAATTCCAAAGAGAATAAGAACAATTTTAAGAACCTTGAATCTATTTTCTTAGAGAATAGAGCAACACTGCACCTACTAAATATTTTTATTTATGTAAATGTGAGACCTGTGATAATTTTTTTTTCGTAAGAACAGCAGCATTTTCAGTTGTTTCCTCACCTTCTGAAAAAAATTGGTTTATGCCAGAACCGAAAAAACAAATAATTTGTGATTAGTATTGTAGGTTTATCATTTCTTGAACATGTTCAGAAGGTGAAGAAACAACTGAAAATGCTGCTGTTGCCATAAATACACACTTAATATAAATAAATATTCATAATTTTTGTCACACTACCACTACTAATACCCTCAATATACTTGTATCCACTACGATCCTTTCAATATGGCAGTTGAAAATTATAAAACCAACATTTGTTGATAACTAAGGTCAGAACAGCTAGTAAACAACTTGGCGTCCTGAACTTTATCTAAACTAACCTCGTTTTCATGCAATGTTTTCATTTTTCGCCACCACGGCTGATCATGAAAAGGCGATATTGAAATAGGTCTATTGAATTTGTAACAGATTAAAATCAAATAGTCAAATCACTATTGTACTTTATTTTATTATAATACTTTGTATTATAAAGATACAATTGTCGCTCTCAAAATTCAAATATGTTGTTGACTTAAAAATGGTTTAACGTCTGTTGGAATTACAATGAAACTATCATCAAAGAATTGGTTCTGCCTGGACAAACAAGCAAGCAATATACGTTTGAAAACGTTTGCTTCTTTGTTTTAGAATCTTGGTAAAACCTTCTCGTTTTTGAAACAACAATCAAATTTAGCATGTGATCAGATGGAATACAAGTGGCAAATTTTCCTCTACACCTGTAACAACAACTTACATTTTTGTGCGCGTGATTCAGGAGATGCAGTATATATGCTGCTGGTTTAATTATTCCTGCTGTAGGAAGATGAGGTGACAATGATTCTATGTAAGATAGCTGCGTTGGAGGCTATTTTAGTGATCAAGCAGATAGCGGAGCGGTGAGTATAATTAATTGTGCAGATTTAAGGTTGATTAAACTGGACATTGTGATGCCTAAGAGGCTGGTAACTGATGCGAGTGTGTTGGTTAGTGAAATAAAGGTTTGGTTGATCAAACTGTGCTTGCTCAAAATCAAGTCATAGAGTGGCTTGACCCCCCTGCATGATTTTTAATATTTTGGCACGAAAAAAAAATATTGCTCACGTAATAACCTAAAATTTTGAAGACAGTGTATATTAATAAGCGCTGTTTTTGTAAATTATTTGATGTTCTGTACCGTGTGCAATGCATATGAATGAAAATAGAGAACGTAGTTTGTATCAATAATTTAATATTTGCACATACATGTCTTCTTTTTTTAGAAAAATATTAGTAAAAATTATTACAGTAATGAATTCTGTAAGATAAAAAAGGAAAAGGTAAGGAAAAAAATATTAGATTATTATGGCTATTGTGGTGTCCAGACACAATACTTTTTCCTTTTTCTCCCTTTGTCTTGTACCTTTTTTAGTTCTTTAGAAACTTCTTCTGTCTCCTGACCCGTCAATTCGGAGGAAACTGACGTAATAACACGAGCAGCATCTGTTGGAAGTTTTTGAAAATAATTTAACAACGACATATTTTTTGTTCAGTCTGCTTCTTTTCGCTTCAGTTATCAAGGAATATAACAAACGTTCTTCAACAAAAATAATCTGCTCTCCTCCTTGTTGAATTATTTTATTTCTCATTTGTTTTTGTATTTCATTGTTAATTGTTTCAATGGCACGTGCATGGCATTGTTAAAAAAAAAAGCTTGTGCTGCGGAGGAGTGCATAACACAAATGTATTCGAAACTGTTGTTCCTTTCAAGCCAACTGATGTAAACATCGAGAATTAAAAATGGAATCAGTTCTGAGTTGCAAAATTGCAAGTCGTGGATGGCATTACTACGGAAAGAATACGTGGAAACGACCAAAAAAGAATGAGACCGTATTTGCTGAAAAAGAAACAAACAAAACAGCCTTAGAAGATGATCCCTACTCCATCGCTTGGAAAAAGAAAAACAACAGTAAAATAACTTGTGACGTACAGTACCGCTATCAGGAAGCCTAACATCGTGTATCGTGTATCATGCGCGACACCCACGATCCACGATCTTTGTGCTCAAAGGTGAAATAATGCCATCGTGGGAGACGCGATCTATCGTGTCACGATGCATCTGAGTTTCACGATCATATAAAAAATAAAATCGTGTTCGTCACGATGCAATTGTTTCACTGAAATGCTATATAATTTTTAAAGTTTTTATTGCTTTTAAAAATCACCGTATTCTCTTTTTACGTTGTGCGCTAGTCAGTTTACATTTGCTGAAGTTTAACGACCTCTTCACATCTTAAAAATCTCAATCAAAATATACGTCCGCGATAGGTTTTATTCTTGACTAGTTTTTTCTATATGTGTGATTTTAAACCAACCGTGATTTCTTGTTAGGCTGGACTTAAAAATATGTTTGCCGTCACCGAGGTGAGGGTTTCAGCACTGACCCGGTCGGTCGGTCGGTCGGTCGGTCGGTCGTGATTTTATTTGATCTACGATATATTTTTTGTATATTTTAAGTGAATGTACTAAATAAGAGGCACCAAAAACACAAAGCTTATGAAGCCTGCGATCAAGAAACGGTCGGTGTTATTAGGAAGAATGTGAGGTATAGAGAACATTAAAGTCGGCCCCTTTCCTTCATGCTGACACTCTTATGCTCGGCTGGTGCATTACACTGAGACTCGAACGAAAGACGGAAGACCATTTGGAACCATGCCACAAGTCAGTCCGACCTTCATAAAACGAATAAATGTTGTGGTTAATTGAAATATCTTTAAAACTGGTTAAACACACAAATACATTACAATGAAAACAAAAATAGTAGCTTTAGCTGAATTATTTTAGTGCCCAGACGCCTTTCCTTCACGCTCGATAACAATTGGAACAACTTTACTGATATGATTGATGTATCGCTGACACTTTTCCCAATCGACGGTTTCATATGCCATTTACTAACTCATCTTTTACAGATGGTTTAATTTTTTTACGTATATGATGTTTCAATTCATGCCATAACATTTCGATAGGATTAAGATCAGGACTCTCAGCTGGAGTTGGCCGATAGTTTATGTTGTTGTCCTGAATAAACTTCATTGCTAATTTACCTAAATTAAAAAAGGGGATAGATTATATAAAAAGGCTGTGTTAAAAATTAAAACATGTTCTTATGAAAACGTACATTCTCGTTTTAAGGATACCTACTTTTATGCTTAGGATCGTTGTCTTGTTGGAATCTATGTCCGTCAGGGTAAACCTCGTTAATAAATGGAAGCAAAGTATCTTTCAATATGTCTACATAAAATTATTTTTTCATGATCCCTGAAAATATTGCTATTTTCGTGGGACCGCGCTTTGAAATACCAGCCCACACATGTACTTTATACGGATGTTTTGGAGTAGGTTTGAGGCGTGGCAAGCGGTCTTTTTTCCGAAAACATATTTTTCCATGCTTATCCATCATAATCGTAGATTCGTTGGTGAATATGATGTCGTCAAACGTTTCGTTGTTTCGTTGTAACTCCAAACAAAACTCTAGTCTAGCAACCTGGTTTGCCTCTCTTATTAATTGGCAATATTTTGGACCACTTAACGTCCATCCCAATTTTTTCCTCGTTTTCTTTATTGTACCGGACGAAACTTCCAAATCAAATTTTTCTTTTATAAGTTTTTGAAGCTCTAAAGATATAAAAAAACGTAATAATGAATGATATGCTAATTTCTTAATGTTAGATATGTTTTAAAAGCAAGATTGGGAGAGAATTGAAATAAACCATATAACTTTCTTCATTTAACGAATAAAAATATTGTTACTAAATTGATTTTTTTTCATTCTTCTGATAAAAATATAATATAAACTGTTTTGCAAACATTCCTTTAGACAAGTTCGTACTCAGGGCTTTTTCTTAAGAGAGAGAAGTTTTTCAGCTTTGCTGTGAAATTATTGTTTGCTTATTAAGTTTGTAAAAAATATTCCCTGCAATAAAAAAAATATTTTTAATTAAAAAGTTTACCTATTGACGTGAGTTCATCATTTTTTTCGTAGCAACTGTCTATAAAATCATAATGTCTTGTTTCCAAAATCCTGCGTCGTCCAGGTTTTGATTTTGGCGCAATCGAACCTGTGTTTTTAAATTTCGCATATACGTTAGATATTAGTAAATTTAATTCCTAAATTAGCGAGATTTACAATACGTTGTCTCAAGTATAAATTTAGTCCAGGCGCCATTTTTAACGTTTAAGATATCAAAAATTGATAATGACTACGTATTTGTGGCACATGAAATAATAAAGGCGTTCTTTTAAACATAATGTGTTATCAAATAATGACGTAAATGTATCATGTTGAACTGGAGCAAGACGGCAAGTGTGCAGCGTGAAACCAGTTATAAAAAAACATTTACTTGTAGAAACTATATTTACTCAAAACAAAAATTATTAAATACTTATAGCCATATTAAAGAGAGAAAAATTTAAGCGGGAAATTAAAATTTTACGCAGGTGATAAATCAAAGTTTCCACACGTGCGATCTTAAATCTTTAAAATCTTAAAACTTTAAAAAAATTTAAGAAGGAGAAGTAAAAACACAATTCCTTTACTCCTGTACACCACACAGAAATTATTAATTTCAGCGTGGGGAACACTTGAAGGGTATGTTCTATCAATGTTCACGTTCACGGCCGGGAATTAAAACCCTTGTCCGAAAAATCGTGAGTGTTTAAGTATTTAAGTTATTAATTAAACTTTGTTACTACTTGTGCAACTAAAAATATTTAATGTAAATTAAGTTACGAAGTTGAACGGTGGCTGATAACAACGTTAGCGATGGATCATGAAAATCATTACTTAAAATAATATTCTGTTTTGTTAATGATTTTTTTTTATGTTTTAATTATTTTGTTTTAGTTATTTTTTTAAGTATAATTTTTTAAAAAACAAGTATAAAAAGCTTAAAGTTAAAAAGCTTGAATTTTAAAGGTACTAAAAAGCTACTGAGCACAAGATATAATAAATTCGCCGTATTCCTTTAACCATATCTATAATAATTAGTGCAGCCATAAGTAAAAACAAATCAATTAAATAGGCTTCTAAAAAAAGATTTGTGTTAACTCTAAGCGCTGCAAAGCCTTCTTAAATCATTCGTATTTCGCAACTCTAATAATTTAGGAGAGCTTTTGCAGATCAAAGAAAAACAGAAATTTGCATAAATGAATCGTGATTTCCATCGCGAAACTATCGTGGTTTTCATGATCCATCGCGATGAACATGATCATCACGATAGTTTCGCGATCTACTATCTAATATTTTTATAATCATGACAGACACGATAGGATCGTGGATCGTGGGTGTCGCGCATGATACACGATCACGATGTTCGGCTTCCTGATAGCGGTACTGTAGTTGGACAAGGAAATTTCAAGGGCTGTATTTTATTTCATGTCGAGAGGCGGCAAAGTAATTGGGCAAGTTTTGGAGGAACATTGTTATCCCTCTCCAGGGGGACTTGAAATATTATTGATGGTCAAATTTAAAATAGCCGATGAAAACCGAAAATATATGGAGCGCTTGAAAGAAATTATATCCACTAACTATAATGTAGACTTTCCAGAAGGCATTGAAATTGATAATCAAGAGGTGTATATGAAAACTGTCAGAGAGGACGAACAATCGGGCGACGCCAGTGATAGTGATCATGTTATTGATGACGAAACTGATGATGTAATTTGTATTGATTAGTTCCCAGATTACATGCACAAATAATTATTTCAGCGTTGTTTTTCTTTGTACCATAAAAGAAGTTCGATTTCCTGAATTGATTTCCATAGAAATTATAACAAGAAATAAAAGTACTGTTTTTGAAAAAATTCGGCAGGAAATAATTTCGGACAACTCAGAATTTCGGATGGCTTCAAAAAATGACCAAATTTAAGCCTACAGATGCTTATAAATGTCGTGGTTATAAAAAACAACAACATGTAATGATTTTGGGATTTGAAAGTCGTCATGACCACCATTAAAATTCCAATTGTTAGCGTGAGCATCCTTAAGCCTCATTTTGGTATTGCTTATTAAAAAAGAACATGTATAGTGCCTTATAAAATGGATTATAGCTAGTAGAACACAACCAAACCTTAAGTTACTCTCTTTAAGAAAGATGAGAGACAGGAAGATTGAAAAGTCCCATTCTAATTTAATTCACTGTTTAACAGAATGCTCTAATTCGCTTTTATCATTCAAATGCTAATATATTCATTGAGGAGCTAATATAATAGTTATGAGTGAACCACAATCAGCATATTGCGCGTTTGTAAGATATTTTTTAGACAAGACAAGCTAACGAACGTCATGAGGACGATTCATGATATTGGGTACTTTCCTTGACTAACTGATAAGTGTATTGACACTGAATTCATACCTGTGATCACTCATGGACACACGTGTAACCATTTGGAAAGAAAACTCCTATCTCTACTAACACGGATTGGAGGACTGGGGATAACAATATTATCTGAGATGTTGGTGAATTAAATTGATAAAATTGACAAATGATTTATTTTGCATTAATTTATGGAAGTATACGTCACTGATGATCACAAGGTCAAAGCTGTAAAGAGAAAAATTAAAAAGCGGAAGATTGAAACCAAAATACTCGTTCAGACGAAGTGCATTTTCGTCCATGTCAGCTCTTAAAGCTGCCAAGTCTGAACGAGTCGGATCAACAAAAGGGAGTTTGGCTGTCAACTTTAACAATCGACAACGAATGTTATAAACAAACGAGTGTTCTGAGATTTGTTCTACATTCAATATGGCTGCATTTAAAAGTTTGATGAAATGCTTCGTGGAAAGTGAAAGATGCTGATACCAGCCAGGCTTGCTGTTCAATAAACATTACGTTGTACAAGCGGCGATTTGAAAATTTGGGGAAAATTTTAAGGAAAAGCGAAGTGCTACAGAAGTTGGGATTTGCGCAGTGCAGTACTATGAAGGTTTGAATAAATTTCTTTGTTGTTATTGATGTTTCTCTTTAATAAAATAATGACGTAATATTTACTGTATTCAGCAGAAATAATTATTTACGTTTTGAGTTTAAAGTGAAAGATAATAGTATTATAGCTGTAAAAATAACATTTAGTAACTAATTAGAATTTTAGACGGGCTACTGCCACCTTAAGAAACCAGTTTTCTTATACTAAAAACGTTGTCAGGTGCGAACAATGAATATAATAGCTGATAGTGACAGCTGTAACACATAAAAACAATTATGTTTCACTTTTCCTTTCAAAGAACTTGAACTTACTTGTTCTTTCAGTTCTAAAACGAACTTCTCCTTTTCAGCTTTCATTTGTTTAATTTCTTGCCGCTTGGTTTTAGGCGAAGATAATTCCAGATGAGCTATTTGCGTGTCTTTTTCCGAGATTGATACCAACAATCCCTCTTGTCTACAAATTCAATAAATGGATGTTAATTTTATAATAAACACCGCCGCGAATAATACACGAACGAAAGAATGGTGACTTACTTAATATTGAGAAGTTCTTCGATGTGTCGCGTCTTCGTCGCCTTCATAGAAGCGATCAACGCATCACGCTCGCTCAGTGACAAAATCAAAAACGCATTTTTAATATTTGTAATTGCTTTTTCCACAACTATGCGGTCATATTCTCCCTCAGACTCGGTGAGTTTTTTGGCAGCCTCCTCTGACATTTCAACATGGCGAGCTAGTATATCCTCTCGTTCCGCGGCTATGTTCACACTTTCTCTCAGAGCATCCTCAAGCATCGTAATCCGTGTAAGCTTTTTCTCATTCTCTTCCTAAAAGTATGTGTTTTGCGTCACAGATATACAATAGAGCCTTCAAATTTCAGTGGAAGTAAACTAAAATATTTCGGTAGTCTTTCCGAATTTTGCAGAATAATTTGGGCACAATAAAAACGTAGGAATTTTTTGGAATACTTATGAAGTGCACAATTGTTTTCAAAAGAATGTCTAAAATAGTTTTTCCGACGAAATTTTATTCACAAAAATTGTTTAATTGATTGATGAAATTTGTTTGTGTTCAACGACTACTATAACAATAAAATAGCTACAAACCTGAAGCTCATGAATCTGAATTGATAATTCCGATTTTTTGCTTTCGTTAAGCTTTTGATGTTGTTTTTCTTTTTCCAAATTTTGAGCTTTTTTCAATGTTGTGATTTGTCGATTTTTTTCTTTAATTTGCCTAAAGGAAGAATGCATGGAAATGAAAATTATATGCAAAGCCGAATAACACAGTTACGATATATAAAAATTATGTACTTCTCAAGTTCTTCAATTCTTGATTCTTTCTTAGAAAGTTCGTCCCAAAGATGCTTAGTCGTTTTGTTATCTTTCACAGGTGATACTGAACGCCCTTCGGACGCTGAACGGGTGCGATGCTTCTCGATCTCTAACATCTTTTCCTTGCTAACATCCAATTCTTTTACAATTTTGTCTTTTTCAATTTGAAGCTAAAGATATAAGTAGGACTAAGATTGATTTTTCACAAATTGTTGAAAGAAAAGGGGAATGTTTATTCCTTTGGTTTGTTCCAAGCACGAGGAATCAAAGCATTAAAATCTAACCTTATTTGTACGTTCTTGCTCTTCTTGCAATTTATCTGATTGAACGGTTACATCATTTTGTAAGGAGGTGATTAAACCGTCTTTCTCTTTTATCATTTTGTTTATTTTTTCCAGTTGCGCCTAACAAAAACATGCATGTTTCACAATTGTTTTGTACTGTTTGGAGAGGTTTAAACTGTACTAAATAAGGGTGACACTGGTTTCTAACTTCACTGCAGCAAATTTTAAACAACGTCTTCATAATTCTAATCTTTGCATCATTAGCATCCTTTAGCAATGCTTGAAATACCCAGCCTGCTTGCAAGCTCTTGCTTTTGTAAAAAAACTTATAACATAAGCTACCTCTAAGCTCCAGTATTATGCTGGTTAACAAAATTAACAAATTCCACTCTCACCATGCCATCCCTAATTTAATAATGAAAATCTGAAAGTTAATAAAAGAAATGTACACTCAACCTGGTAGCTTTGCACCGCTTTTTCTTTCTCATCGAAACTTTTCTGGAGTTTTTCATTCTTGTTTTTTAGCTCATCAAAAATAACAAGTGAAACTGTTTCTTCCTTCGGTGCACCAAATCTGTCTTTTTGTTTTTGCAAACGATCAATCAAAGCTTTTTGTTCATAAACTTGATTCTCTAATTGATCTTTAATGATATTAAAACACGAGCATTTAGCTTTCAGTTCTTTTAACTCATCCCGAGAGTGTTCCAGGGCAACTTCTCTTTCTGCTAAATACTTATCAAGTTTTTCGTACTATAAAACAAAACCAATTAAGACATTCCTAATTCACCACCTAATCGTGACTTGATACTTAAGGACAGCCAGCATAGTTACAAACTAAATTGCCACACACAGGTATTCCAAATGTTGCTAGAAAATGTTACTATAATTTTGATACAGAAGGCTCACAAAAAGTTTAATGATTTTTCTTTCTACATATTTTAAAAGCATCTATCTATATAAAATATTTAATATATTTATGTTGTAATTCCTAAATAAGTCTGACAGGACAAAAAAAGTTTTGTTTGTTCAAAGAATCACGTACAAATAGAGCAAACCTTTCAGTAAAAATGTTGGTAAAAGTTGTTTAAACAATTCTTAATTGTCCTTTTTCTAGTGCATTAAGAAACAAATTGCCTTAAAATTAAGATGATTTAACAGTCGTGTATTTTCAGTTTTCAATTGAAATTGTTATTTAAACAAGGAGAAATTCATTATGCATATTTATCTCTATTAATACCTGCATTCTGTCTGCTTGTGTGCGAGAAAAAAGTCGTGCTACGAAAACACGAAATGCGATATATAATGGACGAACAAACCCGTGAATTTATCAAAGGGCTATGCTGTCTGTTTGTGCATAAGAAAAAAAGTCGTGCTACAGATACACAAAATGCAATATATAAAGAAGCCGTGAATTTATCAATAGGCTACCGACTACAATTTCGAAAATCACAACCACAAGCAAATAAGAACGGCATTTCTATCTAAATAACACGCACTGCGAACTTGACAATGTTCACAGCGGACTTAGGATCTTAGGTTATTTGGTTAGATCCAAAATCTTAGTGTGCTAATTTGTGCTGATGTCAGCATCCTATAATTATATTATATTTCAGGCCTTTTCGAGTTGTGGCACGGGTTGTTCTATAATGCGGACATTGTGGAAAATTCAGCTAGCACATTTTTGACGATGGTTACTCGGCCTACACCCTTGCCAAAGTAGGACTTATGCAGCCTACTGGTTGGTGATGCTGTTTGCCCATGTGGAGAAAGAGCTGAAAAAACGGACAATTTCTCAAATATTATTTCCAGGGTTGTAGTCTTTATGATAATAACTGTATTAAATGGCGGTGATAATTTGCTGATGGGCGAACCTGTGGATTTTTCCATGGCTTAACAACTATATATTTTATAAACTCAACAGGATTTCCGGAAATTAGTCAGTAAAATGTGTCAACACTTAGTCCGTAAAGAGTGACTATATTTTGTTCGAAAATGACTAACATTTTTAGCAAATGAAAATGTTTACCAACCTTTTTTGGCGATTTTTTACGCGATTTTGTTAGACCCTTTGTAAAACAACAAAAATATAATATATACCTATATTTAAGGTATCTTTAAGAACCTCAAAGCAATTTTATTGAAAATCCAAAAGTTAACTACTTGATTTAAAAAAATTTTCAAATTACAATCTATCATCCAGAAGTTGTCTCATTTTTAAAGACACGTTCAACATTAAAAAAAAACAGTACAAGCATCTTCAATAATGGTGCACTAGTAGTGTCGTTAAAAGTATTTCAGTTGTTTACTCTCATCTTTTAATTTTGCTGATATCGCTTTATGTTATCAATCGTATACATCGTATACAGCTCCCATGATAAGTTGGAGCTTAAACCACAAGCAAAGCATACAAATTGCTTTTTAGCACATTTATCATCTACCTTACTGGAGATTGCTGATTTGATACATTACACTGAAAATAATTCTGGCTTCATTCCCCAGTGCAATGAATTAGTTTTTTATTTTTATATAGAGGGCATTACATTGTCAGGCACAAAGTCATGAAATTGTAAAGCCACAAATCTACTGAGATGCTATAAGCGTTTTTAAAAATAAACAAAAACATGCCAAGTTATACTATAAAACTCTATGCTCCGCTACCGAAAACGTTGGGGCCTAATTTTAAGTTACTCCACTTGGGTAAAAATGCATAAGGGCTATGACATTGGAAAATGGTCTGTAAACTTTACTGTAATCATTTGCAGCTAGCTAGCTAAGAATAACGAACTTGAAGCTAACCAGTGCTAACCAAGAAATGATTACGAAAATTTAACTTTGAATTACTATTTCAAATTGGTTTCCCACATAATTGACTTCCACAACCTTTTATTCCATAACAGAGTTATATTTTCTTGGCAATTTCACCCAACATTCTTTCCAACTCATTTACCAAAACTATCCACTTTCTGCGCGCTACACACAAGTCAACTAAACAACACTGCTAAAAAGTTGCAGGAAGCCAACCAAAAATACAAAAACAAAAAATAATATAACTCTGTTATAGAATAAAAAACTTTTGCATTCTTACTTTTTGACTAATGGTCAGGTTGTGTGATAAATAAAGCCTTTCTAATTCACGTCGGCACTCTGCAATTGCCTAGGCGAATCTTGATGAGTTAACAAAAAGTCTTGATCCATTATTTTTGGCGTATTGTTTTTTTAGTTGGATGTAACTTAAATTTACAAAATTTTTGCTCTCATTTTCTTTCTTAATTTAACTGTTGTTTGTGTATGGAAGCATATATTTTAATATAAATTTCCGATTTGGGACACAAGTTTGCAGACGTGAAGCAGGCAAGTAGCATTGCAATTCGTCGAAAAATTGCTGACATGAAATATATTGCATTAGAAAGACTGCAAATATGAAGCAATCGAGACGCAAAGAAAAAAGAAAGAAATCGACAATTTGCACTGCTTGCCATAACACTACACATTCGCACACGCAGGACCGACAATGATGTCGCTTACTTACAAAAGGTCAATTAAGTTTGTATACACCATCTTAATACAATGAACATACGCTAGCAGAAATAAAAAGAAGAAAATCCATGACATATCATATTGTTATTGCGTTTGTAAATTGACTGATTTCCCACAAAGATCTTCTCCCCACGTATTTGTACCCTTTTGCTATGACCTTTTTTACCTCCTATTAATACGTATGGATGCCCCCCCCTTTCCCCACCACTTATAAGTTATAACAGTGATAAATTATACCTTCACCGCGACGTCATTTATATCTTTTTCCTTTTGTAAAATGATTTCCCTCAGTTCTGTTGCGGGATCACTTGCCTTCAATTTCTTTAACTGCTGTTCGAAATTTTCACTTAGTTTTTCAGCATCTTGAAGTTTTCCTCTCATTGTGACCAACTGAATTGTAAACGTATTTCTAGAAGTTTCCTATTACTTTTGACAATAGAGCTTGCAAATATATACAGATCCCAAACTCAAACATTATCATTTTTTTAAACAAACAACCCTTCTACTTAGGAAGGAAAGGGGCAACTATGGTATTCTTTCTGTCTTTGGGTGAAATGCACAGGGCACACATAGGGATTTTTACTTTAAAAAAATTCAGCATAATTCAGGACCTCAATAGAACACAGGTCTTAATAAACGACGTAAAATCACACAAGAAATAAAAAAATAAAAATCATCGAACCTTCTTCTGAACTGCACATAATTCTTTTTCTTTTGATTGCAATACATCTCGAAGCCATTCTATCTCAGCTGGTGTGGAACTCTTTCGTTCGTTGTTTAGTTTATCCATCTCGTTTTCTTCAAACTTTCTTTCCAAAGATTCTAACTGGATAAAATGGAAAAAAAATCAGATTTACTCCACCAAATATAGGAATATAGCATCTTAGAAAAATAATGTTTTCATCTTTCAATGCCAAAATAAACGTCCAAAAAAATAAAATAAAAATTTAAAAGCAAGAACAAGAGTTTGCAACTTTAGAAAGTGTAAACAGAATTGCTCCTGTCTTTTTCTTTCATAAATGAACAAGAAGTTTCAAAGAAATCTTGTTATTTTAGGGAAACAGTCGGATTAAACTCAGAACTTCTAAGGGTAGACATGGTTGATCAATCATTAGTAGAAACAATGAACAATGATAATGAATGAGTATAATAAATATAAAAAATACGTAAGCAAAACTTGATCATCATGAATATTTTGGGAAAATTGGGCAAAAAGTCGTGAAAATAACTGCTCCAACAGTACTTAAGGTGGCAGTAGCTCTTTTTTACCTGTTTAAACAGCTGCATTATTTACCCAGTGTTTTACGTATATAAATTTTCTTTACTATTTACTTTTTTTATCTAAATTGATGAGTCAATAGAAATCTCCATTTAAGAATGTGCTCAAACTTTTTAAGAGTGTGCAGAGTTTTTTTGTGCATTCATATTTTTCTAACAATAAGCCTTTGTTTTTGTTTTTTAAAAAATAATCAAGGGTAGCACAATCACTGTTAAACACTGCTTAAAGAAAGATATTTAGAAAAAAAATATTTCTGCACATCTTTTCATAGCTGGATAATTTATCAAAACGAATTACTTTAATGGGATTTTTTTGCGTGGATATATCTTGGTGAGTCAGTGATTCACAAAAAAATGTGTGGATTTATTTTTATGAATTCCAAGCAAAAAGATTGAACATTTTTTATTTGAGTCATAAAACTACCGTAATGCTTCGAATAAACGCCCGGGCGATTATTAAATTTTTTGACATTTTCGGGGGGCGTCTATTCGAGGGGGGCATTTAAAAGAGGGGGGCGTTTATTAAATTTTTTACACTTCGTCTCTTTTGCAGTTTTTAAGGATACCTATAATATATATCTTCACAACAGAAAATAAAAGATATTCACATGTTTTAGAGAATGAACTTCAAAAGCGAAAAACTAAATTTCCAACCTTAAACCTAAGATTTAGGAAAAAAGTAAGTAAGTAAGAATACTTTTAGTATCGCCTCGAATAAACGCCCCTTATGTGGGAGGGGCGTCTATTCGAGGGGGGCGTTTAATAGAAGGGAGGCGTTTATTCGAAGCATTACGGTAAAAGACGTTAAAATAAAAAATGCGTTTAATGCGAAAAAAATAATTGTAATTGAATAAGGAAAAATATTTCTTTTAAATTTTTGCGTGTATTTATTTTAGCGAGTCATCAACCCCTTACGGTTTTCCAAATTTTCCCAAAAATCGCAAAACTCGCAAAAATTAATCATCACAAAAAAAAACGAATAAGGTATTATTATTTCAAACAGAAAATGCTATCAGAAGTTGGAGCTCGCAGAGTGCAATACTATAAAGACTGTCATATTTGTCGTTATTAATGTTTCTCTTTCATAATTACGCAATCTTTTCTGTATAATTTTACAAGTCTGTAGCACTGAAGCTATATTTGGCAGAAATAATTAGTTGTGACGTTTTGAGTTTAAAGAGGAATTGCTGAAACTGAATATTTTTGGTGAATTATTAAAGCTATAAAATCGTGACAAGACTGTTGTAGTAAAAAATATAGATTTAGTCAGAAAATTACTTTTAGTAACTTTTTTTGGATTTTAAAAGAGTACTGTCATCTTAATTGCTTTTCTACACAACTTGTTTAGTAGGAGCAAATATAGTTCAAGTTTTTACATACCATTAGTTTAGTAGTTAACAAAATGTATTTACCTCCCCTTGCAATTTATCATATTCTTTATCCTTAACAAGAAACAATTCTTCTAATTCATTTATGCGTTCTGTGCTTTCTTCATCCTTTTGACAAAGTTTTTCAATCTCAATTTTTGTGATTTCGAATAACTGCTCTTGTTTTGTAAGTTTATCCTCCAGATGAGCGACCTGAAGTTATGGTTATCATTAAAAATGAAGAAATGAAGAAAATATATCTAATAGTAACATAATACAAACTCCTTACTGTTTCGTTTAATGAAGTAATTTGTTGTTTATACTTTGAAACATTCTCTTCTTCATCATAGTCATTTTCTCCAAGCTACAAAAACATCAAGTTTGTGCTTAGACAAATTAGACAAATTAATAAAATTGCGTTATAAATGCTTTAGGAGCAAAGATGAAAAATGTCAAACCTTTTGAAGTCTTCGCACCTCCTCTTGGTATTCCGAAAGTTCTTTTTGCAAATTTCTAAATTCACTCTCACGCCTACTAATAGTTGTGTAAAGCACTTCTAGTTCTTTCTTATTGCCCTCATGCTCTTTTTCTTTTCTCTCTTGTTCAACAAGGATAATTTCTAAGTCACTAATACATTTATTTTTGTCATTACAATCTTCTTCCAACAGTTTATATTTGTGTTCTAATCCATCAAGAGTGCTATTTAGAATCGTGATTTCTTTTTCGTGATTTTGTTTCTCTTCATTCAGAACATTCAGTTGCTCTTCTAGTTTTGCAATTAAGTCCTTTTCATCTTTTACATTTCGCAATTCTTTGTTCAACATATTAATTTGCTGTTGTTGCGACTTTAATTCAGATTCCAGATCTTCAAGAGTTTTTGTGTATTCCTGTTGGTAAAAAAATTATACATAATCAATTCCTTAAGCATGTTTTTGCATACTAATTTGAGCATCATTTTTCATCAGCACAAAAAATGGCAGTTGGAATTACCCATAATCTGAGTCAGATCAACATACTGCATATACTAACGGCATATCCTTGAACCCTTAGTATCTGCAGCATGTTGAAACATGAATGCATAACTCCTTGAAGGATTTCTTTTTTTATTGGTAAGAGGAAAAAAATGAGGAAAAATCTTCTTTATCTTTCACTTATTTTAATAGTGCGCTTAAAACATGTCAAACGTTTGAAATTCCTTAGACATTTTTACAATTTATGAAAATTAAAGAGAGTAACCAGAAGGTCTGATTTTTCATTGTTATCCAATTACTTTAAGTCAAGTGAATACAATTAAATAATAACAATAAACTCGACCCATTATCTTTAATGTTTAATAAAATATTTGTTAGTTATTAATTATTTATAAACATTAATCAGGTGTAACATTCCTCCCTCATGCTTTTTAACAGGTAAAAGAAAAAACTTTGATTTTCTTTTTCTTTAAATGGTAACAGTCATAACGGTATATTTTTGTCAAACATTCCCCTCCATTTTGTAAAATTTATTGTGATAGTTATCTTTTTTACACGTTTTTATCACTTAATAACATGTTATAGCCATCCTTATTCCAGGAAATTAGCAAGGCACAAAATTAACTAAACTTTAAAAATTTGTGTTAATTAAATGCTCCTATCTTTAAAAATTTGTGTTAATTAAATGCAGAATTTTCAAAAAGTAATGTAAATTGACCAAAATACAAGCATTTAAAAATTCAAATCTACATACTTGCTATTAGTATAATAAGGGAAGCCTAACGCAACTATGACTTTATAAACATTGAAATTTTAAATTGCTCTTATTCAACATTAGAGTAAAAATAGATAATAAAAAACTTTCATTTCAACCGAAAAAAACAACAACAAAACTTTGACCTCTGTTTCCTTTTAATAGTTGATTTAAAAACAATGATTAAATTAGTATCGTCCTGATACGATAATGTGTTAAGGTGTTTTTTCTCTGTTTTGAAAAAAACAAGAAACTGGGTGCCAATGAACCAATTCTTGAATTAAAGGTATCCATCAGATTTTGTAGTTTTAATTTCCTGATTCGCGTTATTTTAATGCTTTTTGTAAATCAGTAGAGCTATAAATCGTGTTAAATAATTCTTTTTTATAAGTTGTTATAGGTATTTACGATAGTTTTCTTTGTGTTACTAACCATATCTTACATGTAGGCACTAAGATGGGAGGGTAAAGGAGAGGTAAATTGCTTGAATTAGAAACAGAAAAGAAACGGATCAGAAAGGATTTAAGTTGGATGTTTTAACCCTATTTGGTCCAGGGTATTTCGAACATATTATTACCAGGGTATGGGTGTGTGGGCGGACTCTGCGAGTCCCCCCTTTCCCTGGACCGATTAGAGTTAAAACACCCAGAGCTTAAAGAATGGCTATTTAACCAGATAGATCAATAAAATGGACTCTCTAAGGCTTAATTTCCTTTTCTTCCATGCCTACAATAACGTTCAACGTTGAGTTTTTCTTGTTTTTAGAAGGATAAAAATTATTTTTGAAAAACAAGTTTTCAAATTTAATATCATGAAAACTCTGAAGATGAAAAAAGCAGATCCATTTATTATTATACATTATGCCCTATCTTTTAATATATTTAATTTGGTGAAGATTTGGTGATATCAGTTAAATGAAATTTACTAAGTGATACACTCAAGTAAAAATCAAAAGAATCTTTTCAAACTTGCAAGAGAAAGGTCAGCAGGTCTGACTACATTTTCAACTTGCCCAGGGACTTTAGGACAAATTTTATCCAATAATGTGATAATTGAAAGACGCTTAACTTTTCTTACTAAATAATACAACAGCACACCTCTATCTGTGTATTTGATATTTGGTATTTTTCTTTAAGTAAAATGTACTTTTCAGTTTCTTCTTTCCGTGCTGCTCGTTCCTTTTTTAATTCAGGACTCCAAAACTGTTTTATACTTTTCATGCTTGAACTAAGCTTAGCATCTTTGGCTTCTATATCTTTTATCAAGCTGGAAATTTCTTTCTGCATTTCCAAAATTTTATTTTCTGGTGATAAACTTTCTTTTCCACCAGATGTTGACAGACTATAAGATAGTGGTGATGACGACAGTGTAGAACTACTACTCAATCCAATGCTTCCAACTTTTTTTACACTTAATGAAAACGGACTTGGACTAATTAAACTTTTAGAAATTGTTGGTTCTGATGCTTCGGATGATGCTGTTGAAGGTGTGGGTGGCATATCAAAGATTGTGGTAGTTTCATTACCTGTTGAAACATTCGCTGGCAAGGACATAATTTTCAAGGGATTTTCCTTTGTTTTAGTGAGCTGAAATGGCGAACGTATGTGGGCATCGCTTTGTTTTTCCTGATTAAGAATTTCTGCACCACTGGAGACATTCTCTGATAAAGTTGCCATCTTCTGTTTTCATTATTTCCCAGTACTGAATTTATTTCTCTAAAAAAGATTCCACTTAGTTACTGTAGGTTAATATTAAAAATCTTCCTTATTCACTTACTAATAAATGACAAACAACAATGCGTGTCAGTTAGAATAACAACATAAAAAGCTTTTAAACATGACATATTTTTTAAACCCAACTAAAGTTTGCATAAACATTCGTTTTTAGAGAATTAAATAAAACACTCAGTGTGTTGGTTAACAAGAAAAACAAGAAAACACAATAAAAAACTATTTCTACAAATGAGAATAAGTGAGAAAAATCTGTGAGTTTGTTATAAGAAAGATATTATAAACTAATGACAAAATAACATCATCAATTCAACACACACATCTGTGTAACACAAACAATCAATATTTATCTAAGTACATTTAATAAACTAATTAAAATGTTTAATAACTTTACATAAAAGAAGCATTGTTATCCTCTTAAAATGTAGTTGTTGCAAAAATTCTAAAAAAAAATTCTACAGATAAATGGCTAATCAGTGTTTCAAATACAGCACATCAATAAGGGTGACATTCCTTCATACTTAAAAGTTAATTATATGCAAATCAAACAAAAACTGGATGAATAAAGTTTCGTTTTTTATAATCCAAAAGACCATATTTTAAAAAAGATAATAATGGCAGAATGAAACATTTTACAAACACAACATATATTTTAACTGCATTCAGGGAAATAGGTGTGACATTTTAGGAATAGGCAAGTGTTGGGATTACTGTAAAAATGTTAGGCTGTTTAAAAATTATAGATATTTTTCACTTACAGTTAACCTGTTTCAGACAGTAACTCAGGGGAGAAGAGAAGTGGCTGTTCAAATCTTGCATCATTGGCAGTCCTGGAAATAATATTCAAACATTGGACATGGTCCAACCAAGACACAAAAATTTTAACCTGTCATTTTGTCTGGCAAGTTTAAAAACTTTTAAAAAACGAAGATTGGAAATGCATAATAACAAGATAATTCAAATATTTTTTTTCATGCAATATCTTATTTGCCTGTCTGCTTAGTTAACACATGGGCATTCATGTCATCAATTAACCAACGTGAATTAAAAAGGTTGATATTTTAATCTACATTCTGCATCATTTATGTTTCCATGTGCCATCATGAAAGCTTTATATATCATGATCACGCATACCAGAATGCATTACGCACCATTATATAAAAAACAAAGTAAGGCTGCTCTAGCTATAAAACAGACAATTAAATAGCAAATAATGTTATTGACTAAATTCAGACCTGATCAGGAGACGGATGCATTAAAGTCTTAAATTTCCCAACTTCCCATCTTTATACCAGCCAACGTAAGGCATAGACGGAGTAAATCAACTCGCTGTATATATTTAATTTGAAATCTATTACATGCTTTTATGTATTAGAATATCAAAATTCTAACCAGACTGGTCATTATTTTTTATTTCTCTGTTGTTTAAACAATAGACCAATGTTAAAAAAATTTTCCATATCTTTTCAGGAAGCCCCTTCATGTCTTTCCTGTAACAATAGCCACATTCTATGATGGCTGAAGAAACATTATTAAGCGTTCCCAAAATTCTAATTTCCTTACATTACACAAAAATGATAAAACAATAACAAAGTTAGTTTTTTTTATCATTTCCTTGAGTGGATCAAAATTCATCACTATCAAAATACACCTGCTGAAGAAGTTTCATTTCAAAATATTTGTTAAGCTTTTACCTCCAAGAAATACTTTTCATGATTTTTGGATTTGCAAATTGGTTGCCATGTCCATTACCCAAAATCCCAGCCTGGTATTCTTATAAAGCATATCTTTATAAAAGAAAAATTGTGTAGGTGTACACTATTCTCACTTCGTTCAAAGCTTCCCTACCCAACCATTTTCCTCATTTTGCTTTTTTTAGCAACCCTTAACACTCGTCCGATTAGCAACCGCCACCTCTTTGTTTATTTTGGTTATATTGTATCTTGCTTTTTTAAGAATCTGGTTTGTTTGCTGGTATTTCAGGTTAAAAAATAGGCCTATTTGTTAGAAAAATAGAGATAAATAAATAAAAAAATAATGATAAGCCCGGTTTGAATTTTGATATTCTTATAAAAAACAATGTGTGTAGCATGAACCATCACATTTTTGAAATCGTTTCCTTCAAAACACAATTTTTTTTAAAAATCTCTGGTGACCCCATTAAGTTGCTTTAAATATGCGCAAACTTAGTGGCTACATAAGATTTTTATTGTGTTCAAATGTTCTTTTAGCAACCAACCAGAGTCATTTAGTAGGCTTCAAAACTTAGCATTGTTTGTGGTCACACACCAAGTAGCATATACCACTTTGATGTAAATTAAACAACAGAATTGGATGTGTCACTATTGTGAATGTATCGTAGTTGCACCTTTGTAATAGCGACATAGCTTCTGCAGTTTTTGCATCTTGTTTATTTTTAGTTTGATTATATTAGAATAGTGTGTGTATGGTAGTTTGAAATATCGAGGAGAGGTTGATTCAGTCTTATCGTAACTTTTTAGTAAGTGCTTAACCTGAAGGTATATAAAAATTATCTGAGGCTGGACTTAAAAATATTTGTGTTTGCCGTCACCCGATCCGGTCAATAATATAGCGTCGGGTGGAAAAAATTTTTTGGGTCACCGTTACAAAAAATATTTTTTTCTTTCTGCAGATGCAGGAAAGCCAGCCTTAAAACAAAACCCAATAAATTTTGTAAAACGTATTCCACAAGTGCAAAGTTGAAACAACGTTGAACGCGATGATGTGCCGGCAGATTTGCTGATGTTTTTGGCATTAAATATATTTCTAGACATTTTTGATTTCTCTTTTCCTTTTTAAAAAGATTTTTTAAACTTTATTTAACATGTTTTTTCTTTGGTATTACATCACAAGAACATTTGTCCGAAAGCTGTATTAAGATACAGGACACCTGACCTCTCCCATGTTCTGGTTATATTTAACTTGCATGGGTGCGCACTCTTCTCACAGTATTCTCTGGGACAATGAAGGTTGGACTTATACTTGTGGCATGGTTCCAAATGGTCTTCCGTCTTTCATTTGAGTCTCAGTGTAATGCACCAGCCGAGCATAAGAGTGTTAGCATGAAGGAAAGGGGCCGACTCTAATGTTCTCTATACCTTACGTTGTTCGTAATAACACCGATCGTCTTGATCGCGGGCTTCATAAACATTGTGTTTTTGGTGGAGCTTATTTAGTACATTCTCTTAAAATATAAGAAAATTATATCATAAATAGACATGCTTTGAAAATAAAAATAAAATAAAATCCCGACTGACCGACCGGATCAGTGCTGAAACCCCCACCCGTGTGACAGCAAACATATATATTTTTAAGTCCAGCCTATCAAAAAATCTAGGTAAAATTTTTTGTGAAGAATCTTTTTAATATTATCTACATCAAAGTGGAAGCGCATCCAAGCATTATTGATTTTATATGCTTTGTCAATCAAACATTTAATTAAACCCACTTTATAAGAGTAGGGTGTGAAACTCAAAGGGATCCCGAGGTATAAAATGATGTTGGGCTTATATTATAGAGCTTAAAAAGTTGGTTAACAAGTCTTTTTAAATTTTTAAAAAAGCTCTTTTCGTTCTCAACATATTCACATTTAAAGAATTACAGATTTAATTAGGCTGCATAAATTATGATGTCATATTTAAGTAATAGTAAATTTTGATATTTTCTGTTATCAGTAATTTCAGACCAGGGATATGCATTCAAACTTTATCAATGCATCTCTATAATAATACAGAGAGTATGTGTGTCTGTGACACGCAAAGCGGATGTGTTCATTCTCCTTTGATGTAGCCGAAAAAATGCATATCTCTTTTGCCGATAAAAGCCGCGACAATTTGTTCGTTTACATTTTAACCCTATTCGGATTCCGCCCCCCCCCTGACGTTTTTTTTAATAACTCCTTATTGTTTTGTTATATGGCTATGATACTTACTGAGTTTCAATATTTATCTATTAGACACATGCATGCTAAATTTTTAGGTCCCATACCTTTCAGAGGCTTCGATATTGGCTATTACTCGAAACTACCCCTAAAAATCTGTATGAAATCCTTATAATGGGGAAAATATAATAACTCCTGTTAGGATTATCCTTAGAACTTGAAACTTGCAACACAACTTTGTTTCATCGAGAAGAATCATTTTGCATATTTTGGACACGTGACTAATCCGATTTCCCGATTTTGTCGGGTTTCACCCGAAAATCGGAAAAAAACGGAATTTCGGGCAATTTTTGATGCAATCCATTTAAAAACCGGAAGATATGTTAAATAACTTTTATTTAGCTTTCAGAAACTTCAAACAGAATGTAAAAATTCGCTCTAGAACAAAAGTAATTAAATTTTAAGCAGCAAAAATTTATTGCCACCATTTTGTTCCTTTTATGACGTACTATAAGTGTGCCAAATTTGATTCAATTTGAACAACCCTATGAAAAGTTATTGAGGGGGGGGCGATATACATTTAAGATTTTAAAGATAATTTTTTTTAGATTCAGCCAGCTACGTCTTACTTTTACATGTAGCACACTTCAAGTTGTCAAACAGACTTGCATTTTCCAGAAATAAATCCACTTAAAATCCTCAAATTAAGTTTTATATTTGGCGGGTTTTTTCTAAAATCTAGCATATTTCTTTACATTTTTTTGCATAATTAATGATTCCCCTGGTCCGTAACTAATGTCCTAAAATTCAAAATGCTACACAAAGCTGGCTATCAAACAAACGGAAAATTTTGGTTTGCTGAACTCGCTGTAATGTTATCATTTTTATATTATATATATTCTCTTTATATGTGTTTTACTAAGCATTAATAGCTATATACCGAGCTAAGTCACCCCAGTTTAACTTTATTTAACTGGATGTCTTAGCTACTGTTAGCTAGCTATCTATAGCTTTAAGGCTCCCTCCCATTAGTAGCTAGCTTTAACCTGTGAGTTATGTTGTTATTTTTCTTTTCTGAACACAAATTATGATGTAACAAGCTGGCTACAACATCTTTTAAAGACTTAATTAACTTTTTGAGTATAATTTTCTCACATTTCCTGTAAACTGTGGCCACAAGGGGACCACATGCAATTTCATGTTTTTGTTTTTATTGAGAATTTCACAATATTTTAATTTCAAATGTAAAAGGGGACAGTTTGCAAGGAGTAGAAGAAGTTTCCAAATAAGCACTACTTAGCTACCTAAGTTCAGTTTAGTAAGGAAAGTTCAAGTGACTTATGTATCTCAATTTTTATTTATTTATTTATTTTTATTTTTTAGAGTTTGTGATTCTTATTACCTCGCTAATTAAGGTTGTATATTTTTCTCTCATGTCTAACCCTGAGAGTCATTACAGTAACAACTGTGTACGTGGTTTTAGGCTTTTCAATAATGCAGGTAGGTTTGTGTTTCAGCGGCCAGAAAATAATCAAAGGTTAGTAGGTCTCATTATGGGCCAGATACCAGATATTCCTCAACATATTGAACTGCCACAGATAAATGTCATACCACGTACATCAATTATTGATGATGTGTCTTTAGCTAGGTGTAGACATGCACAATGTGTTGCGTCTTTGCGCAGTTCTGAAACTGTTGACCAAGTTAACCATAGGCATCAGAGTGACGTTGTTAGGCAAGCAGCAAGTCATAGTGCTGAATGTAATGAGCAGACTGACAATAGACGTGCTCGGAATGCTGCAAGGCAAGCTATTGCTCGACAAAGGCAAAATGTTTCGCAGGCTGCAAATAGAAGACGAGCAAATGCAAATACTATAATGTTGCACGTCAACATGTATTGCCTAATGTTTATTATTTAGGTGTTATGGACAAAAATTGTAAGTATTGTCAAGCTGTAAAGTTTGAAAATGAAAAGTGTTTCAAATGCTGCCATAATGGCAAAGTTGCACTCGATAATTTGTCTCCATACCCTGAGCAGCTAAGGCAACTGTTAACAAATAATGATACTGCTCAGGCACGGAACTTTCAAGTGAATATAAAGTATAATAGTGCAGTTTCGTTTGCTTCCTTTGGAGCAAATCTTCAACCTCCCCCTGGCCGTGGACCACCATGCTTTCGTATCTGCGGTGTTGATATCTGCGGTGAAGATCCCCAACATCGTGTTGGGGATCTTCACCCTCCTGAGGGACAAACTCCTGTTTTTAACCAACTTTATATTTATGAAGCGGGTAGAGCACTCAATGAGAGAATGGCACGTCCTGAAAATGTTGTGTGTTGTTCCTGTGTGTTGACAGTTATGAAGGTTTAGCTGACCACTTGAATGCACGAGCTGAAGAGCGAGACCTTCAACCAGGACGTATTGTTGTCCTCCCTTCAAGTTTTCAAGGCAGTCCACGTGCCATGGCTCAAAACTATCAAGATGCTATGGCTGTCATTGGTAAATTTGGAAAACCAGATTTTTTTCTGACTTTTACCTGCAATCCAAAATGGCGTGAGATTACAGAAAATTTGTTTGCAGGCCAACATGCACATGATCGGCCTGATTTAGTTTCTCGAGTTTTTAAATTGAAACTAAATGAACTCCTAAAAGATGTTATTGAAAGGGGTGTTTTAGGTAAAACTGTATCACATGTTTATGTTATATAATTTCAAAAGAGGGGTTTACCTCATTGTCATTTGTTACTTCATTTAGATCCCAATGATAAACTTTGGGATACAGATGACATATAGACAGTGTTATTTCAGCCGAAATTCCTAATGAACAGGAACAACCTGAGCTGTTTGAAATTATTCGGTCGTGTATGATTCATGGACCATGTGGCTATCTGAATCCTAATTCCAGGTGTATGGAGGATGGTGTTTGCACAAAAAGCATTCCAAAAAAATTTTTAGGGTCTACCGTTGCAGACGTTGATGGATATCCATTGTATAGACGTCGTAATAATGGAATCGATGTCAATAATGTTGATGTAGATAATCGATGGGTTGTTCCCTACAATCCATGGCTCTCCAAGAAATACAATGCACATATAAACTTAGAGGCTTGCATGTCTGTTAAATCTGTTAAATACCTTTATAAATATATTTATAAGGGTCATGATTGTGCCAACATTGAGATCAATGAACGTATTGATCACGATGAGGTACAGACGTTTTTAGACGCTAGGTATGTCAGTGCGCTAGAAACAATATGGCGCCTTTTTGAATTTAAAATGCATCAGCAATCTCATGTTGTCCATAGACTGCCAGTGCACTTGCCTAATAATCATATTGTTTATTTTCAGCAAGGCCAGGTTGAAGAAGCTGTGAACAGAGCTGCAAATCAAGCCACTAAATTAACAGCTTGGTTTGCGCTAAATGGAGAGAATCACAATGCTCGCCAATATTTGTATCCAGACATTCCTCTTCATTTCGTTTTCAATAAAGACAGGAAAGTTTGGACACCAAGACAAAACTTTAACCTTAAAATTGTCTCTAGAATGTATAGTGTGAGTCGCGCAGGTGATTTTTTCTATTTTCGTATGCTATTATTGCATACGCGTGGTGCAACATCTTATGAAGATTTACGAACTGTGGATGGTAATGTTGCTGAAACATTTCGTGAAACCTGTTTATTACTCCTGCAAGATGATACTGAATGGAACAATACTTTGCACGAGGCTGTCAACTTTCAGATGCCTCGGCAATTAAGACAACTGTTTGCAATAATACTTATCCACTGTGAACCTTCTGATCCTTATACTTTGTGGACAATATACAAAGGTTCTATGTGTGAGGATTATATTCGCCAAATTAATGAGGAACAAGCTGAGTACAGGGTGCTTCAAGATATTCATTCTGTACTAAGACAATTTGGTAAATCTCTATCTTCCTCATTTAGATGAAATACCTCTAGCTGAAAACATTGACGTAGCTTTGGAGGCTGAAAGAGTTCTCAACTGAGGGCTCAACTTACTGAAGAACAGACAGCACTGGCTAATGCAGTTATAGAAGCGGTTGTAAATGTTGCTAACAATACAGCCCAAAATAACCGTTTGTTTTATTTAGAAGGTGCTGGTGGCAGTGGTAAAACCTTTACTTATAATTACCTTATTTCCGAAATTTCAGGTAGAGGTTTTCAAGTTGGAACTGCTGCATTTACTGGTATAGCAGCAACTGTTTTAAAAAAAGGTACCACTATATAATAATAATAAAGTTCCTATTTTAGAAAACAGTATATGCAGCATAACTCCGGTGTCTGCTTATGCTGCTGAGCTACGGCAAAAAAATATTTTTACTTGATGAATCTTCCATGATTCCTAAGCATGCTTTCCATGCAATAGATCGTCTTCTTCGAGACATTTGCAATAGCGAACTTCCATTTGGAGGTAAAGTTGTTCTTTTAGGTGGTGATTTTTCACAATTATTGCCTGTTGTCAGAAAAGGAAAACCAACTGAAATTGTTGATATGTGCCTAAAAAGTTCTCCACTATGGCACTTGGTTACAGAATTTAAATTAACTCACAACATGAGAACGAGGCCAGGAGAACAAGAATTTGCTGCATGGCTTCTGCAACTTGGAAAAGGTGTTTTACCAGTTCGGGAACAGCCACCATTTCAAGGTACAATTGAAGTGCCATCCAATTGTGTGTTACAACAAAATTAATGTATTGTTTCACCCAGAAAATATGGCATCATCTGTAATACTAGCACCTACAAATGATGATTCACTTATCATTAATGATCAGGTGTTGGGGTTGTTGCCGGGTGAAGAAAAATTTTATTTTAGTGCAGATGATGTTGTGTGTGATGATGAGGAGGAACGGAATCAATATCCGGTGGAATTTTTAAATAGTATCACACTTTCAGGTATGCCTCCTCATTGTCTTAAATTAAAACCGGGTGCCATTGTTATGTTATTAAGAAACATAAACATAAATAAAGGCTTATGTAATGGCACTCGCCTAATTGTAAGATATCTTCACGACAACTGTGTCGATGCTGAAGTACTCACTGGCAATGCTATTGGAGATAGGGTACTTATTCCAAGGGTGCAACTTGCACCTTCGGATACAGGTATGCCTTTTGTTTTGCGTCGCAGACAGCTTCCACTAAGGCTTTCTTATGCTATGACAATAAACAAGGCACAAGGTCCAATCTTTGAAAAGGTTGGTATATTGTTGCGCAGGCCATGTTTTTCTCATGGTCAGTTGTATGTTGCTTTTTCTAGAGCAAGGGCATTTGATGATGTTAGAGTAAGTATTGTTCCCTAATCCAAGCAAGGGTTTTTTAATGGGAAATGATACTCCCAAAATATTGTTTACCGTCAAGTTCTCACATCATCATCATTCTCGGCTTAACGTCCGTTTTCCATGCTGGCATGGGTTGGACGGGGTATATTAATGACCCTCTTCCAATCTGATCTAGACTGTGTTAGATCTAAACTCAACTTCCTCTGTATCAAGTCTGTCCTTATAACCTCCTGCCAAGTCTTTCTCGGTCTGCCTCTGGGCTTTGCCTTTGTTTATGTCTCACATAAACAATATTTAAAATTACCAGAATCACAAGTTCTCACATAATTCTGTTAATTTTGAATATTGTCAAAAAGTTAATTTAAAGACACTGATGTCTACAGTTGGTTATCATTTTTTACTGATAGCGTATGTATAACTGTTAAGGTGATGTCTCATTAAATGAACTAGGAGTACTTATTTAAACGTAGAATCTTTGGAGAAACAAAATTTAGCAATTTCCCGATTTTAGCCTAAATTGCGAAAGATAGGCCACTTGGAAAATAAAATTTTTGGGAATCGAAAAAAGTTTATTCTGGTGAAACAATTTTTTTTTACTTCATTTGCCTTTGTGTACACATATCCTCTTGAAAAAGGTGTGAAATAATACATAATCCAAATCAGCCAATTTGCAAAAGTTTCTGTAAAAAAATTCTATTGTTTTATTTCTAACTGTAATTAATGTTCAATACATAATAAAGTTCATTTAAGACACTAATGTCACATACCTACGGTTGGTTATTAGATTCATTCTGGTAACGTATGTATGACTGTTAAGGTGATGTGTCATTAAATGGATCATGTATGCTACAGACATTGTTTGTAGGGGTTTTATACCTTTTTTACATGGTTTCAGTGTTTTTACACACTGGCTTTTTATGTATGCAGAAGTATTTTTTACTATATCAAAAACAGTTTGGAAACTATAACTAAAACATAAAACAAAAATGTTCTATAATTTATATAATTATTATAAATTTTTTTAAATTTCAATCTTCATATTTTTAATTAATCATTACCTGAATTCTTTCACTAACATAATATTTAATTTTTTAGCATTGCTAATGCAACTTTTCACTACACGCATGTTCGTATAGCCTCAACTTAAATTCTAAAATAAATATTGCTATCTATTATGACAGGCTTCTTAAATTTTGTAAATACTCCATCGTGGTTTTATGATAACCTCCCAAATGGTGCAGACAAATCTCGCACAATCTAAAGGTAAATATTTAACCTTAACATTTTTTTTGACCATTTAAACTTTTTTAAATACATTTTACCGTTTTCTTTTTAGGTGATGTACAAAATTGCTCCATTAATTACAATCCTTTGGTCCTTTAAGGTTGAACACAACGTAAAGATCAGGGCAACTTATTATTTTCTTTAATTTATATCATATTTTATTAAAAGTATCAACATTAAGAACATTTTATCCTGCCTTTTCTTTTTAGGTGGGGTGCAAAAGCTTAGCTTCACGTGGTGCACACCCTGTTAAGTGAATTGCATGTAAAAAAAATTGTATGTAATTCATGAACTAAAAGCCAAGATAATTAATCTTAATTTTTTGCTGATGACCCAATAGCTCGGGATCTGTAACTTGGTTTGCAATAAAATTTTCTGGGTAAGCTTGTATAGGCCCTATATGTTTACTCACAAAATTTGATTGCACACTGACATGCAGATCCCAAGTTATGGGGTCGGCAGCAAAAAATTAAGAGGCCTAGGATGAGCAACGAGTGTCATTTTGTCAAAAAAAATTATGTTAATCAATTCACCTTTATAATATCTATATGCATTGATGAAGTTTGATTGCACATACCTTAACAGGTCTAAAATTAATGATGACAGAAAATGTCAAAATTTGCTATTACTTAAATATGACATCATTTTATGCAACATAATTAAATCTGAAATTCTTTATATGTGAATATCTTGAGAACGAAGAGAGCTTTTTAAAAAATTTAAAAAGACTTGATAACCAACTTTTTAAGCTCTATAATATAAGCCCAACATCATTTTATACCTCGGGTTCCCTTTAAGTAGTTAGTTAACAGACCTGTAAACGTTTTTTGTGTGGAAAATACTGGTTGTGGTTGATTTTGAAGAGTTATCAATGACAACATCAAGAAACGATCATTTTTTAGAAGTTTGCTTTTCCATGGTTTTCCACAAAAAGTAATGTTAGGGTGCCTAGTGTTAATATAATCAAAAAACAGGTCTTTCAGGTCAGATTTTAAGATTTTTATATTAGGATTTTTGTCAAACACAATGTTCACTGTGATATCGATAGTTTCATGTAGAAGGATTTTAGTAAATAGGCCAGCTACATGAAATGATACCAAATATGAATCAGAAATATTCACCTGGCTTACATCCTTCCTAAAAGTGAATGAATCTTTACATGTGTATCTGGTATGTGCGGTGACAAAAGGTTGCATAAAAACTTAGCTAAATCATAATTATATGTGCCAATAGATGGAATGATAGGTCTGAAAGAAAGAGTTGAAGGAGAAGATGGAGAATAGCTTTTGTGAAGTTTAGGAAGAGCATATATACGTGCAGAAGAAGAACCATTAGGATAAATTTTTATTTTCTTCTCATCTTAAATCTTGTGTAATTTATAAATTTTCTTGTGCATCTTGTAAAGCTAGTCATATTGGTGAAACAACCAGACGTATTCACACATGCATTGAAGAACAGCTTAGAAAGGACAAAAACTCACATATTTACAAACATGTGCATGAAAATCCCATGTGCCTGGAACAAGCTAACGAGAACTGTTTTTCCATTCTAGATATAGTCTCAACAAAGACGGCAACTGAAACTTAAGGAAGGCATATACGATAGGAGAACCCTAACCTAAATAAACAGGTAAAGTATGTTAACAATCAATATCTTATTATGTCATTCGTTTTTCTTCTTCTTTTTTTTTCTTCTCTCTTCTGACCTGTTGATTCCTTTCTTTTATTCACTTTTCTCTCATCTTCCCCTAGTGTAATTAACCCTTGTGGTATGGACCGGTTTGTTTAATGTAGTAGTATATCAGACGAAGCACTTTTGAGAATGTTTTTTAAATATAATTTCACTTTTACAAATTTGATCATAACTTAATTGCTTTGGGTTCCAGAATAATAACACAAAATTTATAGAAAACAGTGCATTTCTATTGGAATGAGTAGATACAACATGTTCAGTATGCATTGAACTATTTGTAGAAATTTTTGGGAAATGGGTAGGAATGTAGGTGCCTCGTTCATGCTTTGTCACATGCACAAACATATAATGCATATCCTGAGCGTCAGGATATGCATTATGTCAGGATATGCATATTATAGTTGTCTTCATGCCCTGAGCATCAAGTACATGAGACAGATGAGATGCCCTGAGCATCAGGTGCATCGACATGTCCTGAGCGTCAGTCACACATGCTAATTACTGGTGTTTTTTTTAATTTCTTTGCATTTTCATATTTTTATATCTATGACAGAAAATAAAACAAGTGTGTTACAGAATATATTCTGAAAACTGTTATTATTTTGTGCTCGGATCTGAAATAAAATGTCTTTTAATTTTACTCATTCAGCTCTACAACGTCCAAAAAACTACAAAAATAAATGATGAACAGCCGAAAAATGTAGATGATATAAACAGTATCATATCCGTCATGCAGGATGAGCAAAATGAAAATATATTTGTTTGATCCATCACTTCACAACATTATACCATACCATGTTTTACAGAGCGACAACTGACAAACATTTCAAAGTTTTGTGAGGCTGATGATGGTATTTTGTTAATAGAGACAACATTGTTAAATAATAATGATCTTGCTCATCCATGGATGTTCGGTCCAATAATTTTGCACATGTCAAAAAAAGAAGATGTGTTCAGACGTTTAGCATTAGAGATGATTGCTGTGAAACCCGAGTTACAACAATTGAATTTCTTAGGAACTGATATGGAGAGGGCTATCTATCTCGGATTCAAATCAGTTATGTCAAATTTACGCAATATTTCTCTGTGTTAAGCATATGGCAGACAGAGACGAGAAAAAGCTGCCCAAGCTAAACGCAAAAAGAACTAAGGAAATACTTGCTGACGTCTATGGGACAACAGATGGGTTCACAAGACAACTGAGTCTTTCTTCGGCCTCAGAAGGAGTTATGTTTGAAAGTCTGCTGGAATCTCTGAAAGATAAGTGGGATGATCTTGCTCCTGGGTTTCATGCCTGGTTTAACTGCAAAAGAAAGTCACAATTTTTGGAAAGTGTGATAGAGACTTAAAGGGAAGGTTCAGGTGTTGAGGGACTATTCTATACCAACCCTATCTAATCCTTGCACAGTATATTAAAAAAGAACAGAAAATAGGAAAACATCTTTGAAAAATCTTGTGCAGATCATTAAGAAATTGATTTGTTGCCAAGAAACTGAAGAAATAAGAGCAGTATACAAAGCAGGGAATTACAGACTCAGCGAAAAGTACAGGCAGTTGGAGGTAATACTCATTATATAATTAAATGTATGAATATTAAATGATTAGTAACTAACTTCAGCATGTTCTGTTCACATTGCTATTACAGAATAAGTTTTGAACGTTAAAAATGATGGATGTTATTTTTGTTTTACATTATTAGGAATAGAATGAAAATATGTGTATGTTTTGTGATATATACTCAAGGCATCTCGCTCAATGTACAAATTTCCATTCGTGGGTTGATCCAGTCACTTGGCACAGATGGAGCGAAAGTACTCGTAAACAGCACATAGAAGCATCCTATGAGTTTGTTCCACAACCCAGTGATTCCTTGAAGAAACCAGCAAATGTGGGAAAAAAAGCCAACCGGGCTGTATGAAAAAGATCCACATCTCAGGAAGTTTTTATTGACGATCGTGTATCCATACCTCCAAAAATGTCACGACCATCTCACAGTACGACTCTTGTGGTATCTGGAGTGTCTACTGGCTCTTTGAAATGCAGCAAGAAAAACAATGGATGGATGGATAAACTCAATCCAAAAAGAAAGATCGAGAAAACAATGTCATTAAGATTGAAATCCCAACACAAAATGGTGAAAAAGTAAGTGTTTTATCTGTTTAGTCTTCAGTCTGGTTTCGTTACTCAAATAAAATCTATGTAATTTATGTCATAACTTTTCGATTATAGCGCACAATTATGCATCAAAAATATTTAAAAGGTTAAACTTTCAAAAGTGTAGATATTTGTCTTCTCATTTTGTACCAACGGAAAAATGGTAATCTTTTTTATATTCAGGTGTGCATCACGTGATTGTTTTGTCGAAATAAAAAAAGATGACTACTTAATCGTACAAACCACTGGTGTGCACGAATTCACAGATAAAAACGGTACACGCCACAAGAAGGAGGGATTGGTTTATTTACATTTTTTGGAGAGCTGTTTGAAGTCATCCATATATCCATGCAACCCTGATGGATGCTCTCCCTTACACACACTACAATTCGTCTTTTGCTACAGTTCTTTGCTGAATGCGCTAAGCTTGATGGTTGATAACATGAGAAGCAAAGTGTACTTTTAAATATGAACCTTCTTCCTTCATCTACTGTTTTTCTTAGATATGTAACACAATCATCAAGGTCATTATCCAGTGAACATACTTTAAAGGAAGAAACTTTCGCGAAAAAATCGCGAAATTTTTGGAATTTACTTTCGCGAATGACCCATTTGGCTATATTTCGCAAGAATTAACTTTTGCGAATGACCCATTTGACTATGTTTCGCGAGAATTAACTTTCGCGAATAAGGCAATGTAAAAAAAAAACCATGAGTGCGAAACGTAGTGGAAAATGAAAATGAAGCTAAAGACACTGAAATCATTGTAATTGATTGATTCAGAGCTATTATATTTTAAAGATAAAAAAACTGTTATTTACGTAATAATCTTTGCTTCCATTTGTACGTCATTTTATTTTTGTCTTGAATATTATTAAAGGGGTCACACTTTATATAGCATGCTTTAAAAAATAAAGAGAGTTCTTTTGTGACTTTCGTTTTACAAGTATACCTATTTATTTCAAACGATACTCAGAGGTAAACCCTTAATAAAAGCATGCTATATTTTTGTAGTGTGACCCCTCCCCCCCCCCCAAAAAAGCACTAATTTTTGGAAAAAAATAACATTTTTCGCGGGAATTAACTTTCGCGAATGGCTCAAAACCAGATATTTCGAGGGAATTAACTTTCGCGAATGAAGACAGGCCATTTCGTGAGAGATGTGCGATCGCACGTGCACGCCCCCACACACGCGCAGATTTGTTTAGGCGTGCGATTCATCACACGCGCAAAACGTTGCTGTAATTAAAAATTATTGTATTTATAACAAAGAAAATTTATTAAATAAACCTTAAAAATAAACGATCATTCTTTTACTGAACTCTAAAAATAAACGATCATTCTTTTACTGAACTCACAATAGATCGCACGTGAGCAGTCTTTATCAAATGTTGATAATGTGAATTTAATTGCTACCATTTGCTTTCTTTCTTTCTTTTTGCCGACCAAGGGGTATTATGCAGAACAGATATAGGTCACTAACGACCTAGTGTGTGGCCGCTATCTTTTGAAGAATTTGTTTCTTTTTCCTTTAAAATTTTGCGAACCAATGAAAACATTGAGTTAATGATGGGATCGTCGATATTTTATTTTGTTTGTTCAGTTTGGGTTAATGTGGAGATTATATCAGCGCTATAAATTTTTTTTAAAAATGTCTGAAAAAAGAACGAAAGGAAATAAAGTTGAATTAAAAACTTTTGAAAGTTGGGGTAAATCAGATATTCTTGGTTGGAAGACAGAGGAAAAAGATGGAAAGGTATTGGTGAACTATGTTTGGTGTAAAGTTTGTGCGAGGTATAAAACGGAAATTTGTTTTAGTTTTGAAGATTGATCTTTATGTAAATATTTTGACACGACATGCAACTTTACTTTACGATGTCTTTTTTCGCTTGTCTCTTCCCAAATGTTTCTGAAATAGTAATGAAAAGCAGCAGAACAAGTCCTTATTACGCACAAGGCTATATTAAGGCTTTGCGAGTTTCATTTTAATGATTTTATAAAAAAATGCAACAATATTTTAATCTTTGTAAGGTCGCCTTTTGGAGAATTTAAAAGAAATACAGAGTTATTTAAGCTTAAATAACTAAAAGATAATATAACTAATAAGAAAAAAAAACTTCCTTAATAACGAAATATTCTTTTAGGTAATAATTTTTATGATTCATTGAACATAAGGTTTATTAAATATTATTATTAGCGGCCGTTCGACTTTCCGTAATTTAATTTAATTTAAATATCTGTTTGCCCCACAAGTAATAACAAAGTTTAATTAACGAGTCTGCTTACGACTTCTTCGTATATGGGTTGAAATTCCTTGCCGTACATTGTTGGAACTTGCACTTTGTTTGTTCCTTACGCCAAAACAGCAGCCCCTGTGCGGTGTACAGGGGTAAAGGAAATGTTTTTGTAAAAAAAAATTTATTTTTTGATCGCATGCGCAGAATTTTTGAGGCGTGTGATTTACCGCACGTCTGCCTAAAATCTTACGAAATGGCCTGTGAAGACTTTCAGCATTTTTCGCGGGATTTTACTTTCGCGATTTTGCCGAAAAATCACGAACTCGCGAAAGTTTCTTCCGCAAAAGTTTCTTCCTTTAAAGTAATGGACAAGTACTTTTGGTCGTTGAAGAACGAAATACCTTCTTTTCTTTCTTATATGTTCTCTCTGACGATGTCTGTGTCTCTATGTTTGCCTCCCCCGAATAGAGTGTGTCAGAAATGAGATCAACTTCTTGTTGTAGCAACTGCATAAAATTTTTTAATCTTGCTTCTGCACCGGTAGCCTTTCTCACTTTTAGAGCATGTCTGTTCCATCTGTCTTGCAAGTAGATAGGTAACTTTGAATGCAAGATCTGAATCAAGTATGGACTATCATATCAATTATTGCCACTGTAAGTCGTAGCCTTAAACGTTACTAAGGAGGTGTAGAATCTGCTAAAGCTGGATGAGTTGTTAGGCTTTAACTTTGGCCAGGATTTAATTTGCTTTCTGTATGCACTCATATCTTATATGGATCTCCATATCTTTCCGCTAGTAGTGATTTGGCTTGTTTATAGCAAACGTTTATAGGCAAGTAGATACAACTACTGACCAAGTCTTATGGTTCACCTGATAAGTATTTTAACAGTCTTGTTAGTCTGCCTCTTTCATCTTGTATTTTAGTCTCAACTGCCTCAACAAAGGTTGTAATGAAAAACATATACTCTAACGGATCGCCAGTAAAGATATCCAACTCTACGTCTGGAGCTTGCAAACGACTTACTAAATCCGTCAACTGATTAACTTGCCAAACATATTGTTTTGTTTCCCTTCTTGAAATAACTCTACTTTTTCACTTCTGTTGCCTTGTGGTATTTGCTGACTAAATTGATCCTAGTGTTCTAAACTATCTTGTTGTTGGTTGATGCTTTGAACATAATCACTAACTGTTTTCATCTTATCTACTGGAATGTCAGGTAATCCAATTTTTTCAACTTCTGTTTCTTCTAATTCCGTTTCTTCTGAGTATATCTTCAACTTAGCAGATGCTTTTGCAAATACAAGTTCAGCTTGACATGGTCTTGCTGTTTTTGTAAGAGGGCAGCTTCAATTTGTAACTCAGCAATCCTAGCTTTTTCTTCTTTCACTTTAAGCTCAATGAATCTTTTAGTTGATGATGATCTCATACTGCCGCGAGAACTTTTCTTTGATGAAGATTTTAGACTGGAAGCTTCCACAAGATGTTCTTCATCCATCCAACTATATACTCTCCTTCGAAGGGCATTTATTTTTCTATCAACCTTATCAACAGTCCTATCGTCAGAAACTCTACCTTCCTGGTTTATCAGTATCAAACATTTTGCATGGGTGCCCATAAAATTCTCAAATAACTTATTTAGAGAATTAAACTTATCCATAAACAATTTCTTATCTCCATCCGACCTTACAAGTGCTTCTAACTCACTTATCTGGAGTCTAATGGACTTTTCCTGACTTTTTCTCTTTTCCTGGAGAAGCCAATCTCATACTGTCTACCCTTTTCAGTTAACTTTCGAGATCTTTTCGGAGTCAGAACTTCATAGACATGCTTGCACATGTCTCCGTTGTCTGGCTAAATAGTGGTTTACTATTAGTGTAGCATGCACAAACAAGTGGACACTATTTGTTTGGCTCAAACAGAAATGTACTAATTCAACATAGGATAGATTTTAGTCCATAAACACTAAATAAAAATACAAAACTTTACTTAATAAAAAATACAAAAAGAGCAAATAATAATAAGAAAGCAAACAAGCACGTATGCACAAAAACCTCCACCTACCAGGGACAAGACTAAACAAAGAGACCATATACCAAGCACAACAAACAACATGGGAATCAAGTGGGACAGTGTGAGACTAAGAATAAACATATATTAATAGAAACATATAGAAACAAAACAAAATATCTTACTAAACCACTTTGACTAAACCACCACCAAACAACATTACACACAAGCAGCTATACACACATACTAAGTAACAACACACACATGAATCCACTATATGCTAAAAATGTAAAACGCAACAAAACTAATAATATAAAAAACAAAAGAACTTTAAAAGTAACACAATGGGCCGTTAACAGACATGAGAACAGAGGAACAAGACAGCAATAACATACATTAAAATGCTAACATGTAACATAAAGTTAATGACGTGTAACATTTAACATAAAACTTAAGGCTAGGAACATACAACAGAAATAAAACTACACACAGACTACAAAATAAACACAATCTTCAGGGATGCCTGGAGGCTGGCATTGCTGTGCCTCAGCAGCAGCAACATATATAGATGGTTTCTCCTATGCAAACATCCGTGTATCTGATGATACCCGAGCGCTTCTAGATGAGGAAGAAAAAGGATATCTTTCATGCATTGGTATCAAGTTTTGATATAGCTATAGCAGTTTTCTTTTCAAAGTTATCTTTTTGTATATACTGTCGTGGCAAAAAATATATATTCTTGTATTTGTAATCCTTGTTTTGTTTCGTAACGTAAGCCTAGCCTTTTTGGTGCATATCTCATTTGATTATTGCAATTTGTGTGGACATATGAACAGAAGTCGAGTTTTGTGTAACATTCTCGTCCCGAGAGCACTTTGGGATATCAAAATTCAAACTGCGAAAAACATGTTTAACGCCCCGCTCCTACACTGGCCCTTGGTGGTCCGGTCTGATCTCTTCAGGCTTCCAATGTTTGTGTGATACACCCAACTGGGAAAGGCGCTGGGAACGAGGTTGTGATACATCCAAAGTCATAGTCATGAATCGTTTTCTTTTGTGTTCACATGTACAGCACTGGTATATAAAGTAGCCTCTTGCTACACAGTGAAGTAAAGTGGCCGATGTAACTCCTCGTCCCCCCCCCAGGGTAAATTTCCTGCGCAATTTAATCATAGGTCACTGAGTGATTCTGGTTCATTCTGGGTGGTTCTGGTTCACAGCCCTCGAAATAGCGGTCGGACATCGGACATTGTCCGACCCAGACGCAAATATGTCCGACGAAAATCAGTTCTGGCCTGTCATTTTGTCCGGCACGTTTCCGTAGCTGCATCTCCCCTATTATAACTTCAAAAATTAAAAATTAAAACATGCAAAAATAATGAGATAATTCAAATATAATCTTGTACTTTTAATCAATCTTCGTTCCGCATCTCTTTCGTTTCGTTTTCATCTGCCATGTGCCATCATGGAAGTTTCTTAATCATGATCACACATACCACAAATAATAAATGTGTTACTGTAGGCGGTGCCGTTAAAAAACAAAGTAAGGCTGCACATTTTAATAAGCCAATTAAATCGCAAAAAAATGCTGTCGCTAAAGAAAACTTAAAACATATATATAAAATAAAATAAGCTTTTAAGTTTGTATTATTATTATTATTATTTGTAAACTCATCACAAGCTAATGGGAAAAAATATGCTGCGTTTTCAAATTAAAAAAAATCTTTATCCACTTGGCTCAAATAAAACTTCAAAATTCATTCAGAAAGTTCAGCTACATTTTAACAAAATTTATACAGAAAAAAAAATTATATATATACCGCACGTGGGTTTCGTTTTTAAAATTGTTTGAATGAAAATAACACTTGCAGCATAAAGAAAAAAATCAATTACATGGGACCTGCTATGGTTTCCAATTGTTTTGTCAAAATGAAGAAATTATCTACAATTAAATCCATGATATAATAATGTCTGTTCCGCCCGTAAGTGCAGTTTTGCAGACTTATTCATCCGTGCTCTGTCGGGGTTTACCTCCAAATTAGTTAAGAACCGCATGGCTGGATTTCTTGTGTAAGACCTGGTTACCAACGACGAAGGGGCCAGGCAATAGAGATTCATGTCTACGTAGTTCTTAACTAAGTCAGGAGTCGGTGAATTAGCTAGGATGGTCAGGTTGGCTATGAATAGGCTTGCTTATGGATTAAAAGGACTATTCAATAATTCTGAGATCTAAAAGTGTCTGACCAAGACGGAAATCTATCGGACGTTTTGTACGACGAAAGTTCGAAACGAGCTACGGACATGTCCGACCAAGCTGGAGATGTGGCGGACATTTTGTCCCACGAGTCTCCAAAAATTATTTTGAGGGCTGGTTCATTCTGGATGGTTCTAGGTCATTCTGGATGGTTCTGGGTCATTCTGGATGATTCTGGGTCAATCCCCCTTTTATCAATACCACTCCTATTCCAAAATGCCTTACTCTGCTAACCAGATTGTTCAGAAAGAAGTGTGCTATTAATGCTATGCTAGGGCCCACAGTTGCAAGAGACATGCCCTTTGCATTGTATAGTTTAAAAGTGGCATTGCCTAACTCTCCTAAAATAGATAGTAAATAGTACAGGCTATTTCGTAAGATTTTAGGCAGGCGTGCGGTAAATCACACGCCTCAAAAATTCTGCGCGTGCGAAGCGCGTGCGATCAAAAAATAAATTTTTTTTTACAAAAACATTTCCTTTACCCCTGTACACCGCACAGGGGCTGCTGTTTTGGCGTAAGGAACAAACAAAGTGCAAGTTCCAACAATGTATGGCAAGGAATTTCAACCCATATACGAAGAAGTCGTAAGCAGACTCGTTAACTAAACTTTGTTATTACTTGTGGGGCAAACAGATATTTAAATTAAATTAAATTACGGAAAGTCGAACAGCCGCTAATAATAATATTTAATAAACCTTATGTTCAATGAATCATAAAAATTATTACCTAAAAGAATATTTCGTTATTAAAGAAGTTTTTTTTTCTTATTAGTTATATTATCTTTTAGTTATTTAAGCTTAAATAACGCTGTATTTCTTTTAAATTCTCCAAAAGGCGACCTTACAAAGATTAAAATATTGTTGCATTTTTTTATAAAATCATTAAAATGAAACTCGCAAAGCCTTAATATAGCCTTGTGTGTAATAAGGACTTGTTCTGCTGCTTTTCATTACTATTTCAGAAACATTTGGGAAGAGACAAGGGAAAAAAAGACATCGTAAAGTAAAGTTGCATGTCGTGTCAAAATATTTACATAAAGATCAATCTTCAAAACTCAAACAAATTTCCGTTTTATACCTCGCACAAACTTTACACCAAACATAGTTCACCAACACCTTTCCATCTTTTTCCTCTGTCTTCCAACCAAGAATATCTGATTTACCCCAACTTTCAAAAGTTTTTAATTCAACTTTATTTCCTTTCGTTCTTTTTTCAGACATTTTTAAAAAAAATTTATAGCGCTGATATAATCTCCACATTAACCCAAACTGAACAAACAAAATAAAATATCGACGATCCCATCATTAACTCAATGTTTTCATTGGTTCGCAAAATTTTAAAGGAAAAAGAAACAAATTCTTCAAAAGATAGCGGCCACACACTAGGTCGTTAGTGACCTATATCTGTTCTGCATAATACCCCTTGGTCGGCAAAAAGAAAGAAAGAAAGCAAATGGTAGCAATTAAATTCACATTATCAACATTTGGTAAAGACTGCTCACGTGCGATCTATTGTGAGTTCAGTAAAAGAATGATCGTTTATTTTTAGAGTTCAGTAAAAGAATGATCATTTATTTTTAAGGTTTATTTAATAAATTTTCTTTGTTATAAATACAATAATTTTTAATTACAGCAACGTTTTGCGCGTGCGATGAATCGCACGCCTAAACAAATCTGCGCGTGTGTGGGGGCGTGCGCATGCGATCGCACGCCTCTCACGAAATGGCCTGATAATATATATGAAAAGAACTGACCTGGCTACATGCAATGTCTCTTCTGATGAAATATCCAAAGCTTTTCATCTGATGCCTCCTTGTGCAATATAACCCAATATAGATAGAAGGATGATGATGAGATAGATAGATAGATGTGCATATTTTACATGGCTAGCCTCACAAATATCGAGGGATATACCCTGTCTATTATTTCCAGGAGGGGCCATGGCTTAGATGGAGAGTCCTAGAGTATTTAATGCTCATTTTGAGCAACGCAGACCCAATTAGTAGGGCCCACGCTCTACTAGACAACTCCCGGCAACATCCAACGGCCCACACAGTGTGCCATCTCCCCAATTTTCCTCACATGGCTTGGGTTAACCCGGGGCTATGGTAACATTCACTCGCCCATGTTGAATCGCCGTCAAGAGGAATCGAACCCCGGTCTCCCGCACAGAGTACGAAAGCTATAACCACTAATATACGGCGCCACATGAGAGATAGATAGATAGATTTGGCTTCCCAACTGCTGCTTGAGATTGTTCTTTTAAGTGGGTAGATACTTGTAGGTATCTAAGAATGTCTAAATCTTAAGAGTCCTTGTCTTTCAAACCTAACTGTAAGCTTAAGGTACATCTGAAGAACTTGTGCAGTGTGAGGTGTTTGGGTTTTATATGCAGCCATTAATAATCAAGACCTGAGAAGGGTCCAGTTCCTTTGCAGGCAAGTGAGACTAATATCCCTGGCAACCTTTAAGATCGGGTCTATAGGTAGAAACCAACCCCCACAGTACAAGGCTCCACCAGAAATCCTCAATGACTAAGATAAACCCAATGTATAATAAACACAACTGCTAAAGAACTGTACTTATGTCACCACAATTAACACGAGCAAAACTCGCAGTTTAGCTCCATAAAATTGAAAAAGAAAAAGAATTAAAAACAAAAATTAAAAAGTGATCTCCATTAGAGTTTCCCAAATAATTAGAGATGGAAGTCTTAAAAGAAAGCAGACTTTCATTACAGGTCACTCGGTCTGGAAGATTATTCCACTCTTTTGCAGTTCTAAACGGGAAGGCTCCTCTTGTTTGGTGATTGTGAAAACTAACATGGTAGCGTTTTTGATGACTATATAAATTATTCAATGAATATTCCCTCTCTTTCCTAAGAAAAGTATGTACACAATCGTTTTTCTAGTTTTCCCAATCTACCTTTGGTGGGGTTCAAGGAAAACATGGCCCATAGGCCATGGCCTACCTCATGGCCTACCCTAAAAAAAGATTCCAACGCAAAGAAAGACTTCCTTATTGTCTGTTACCCTTTATTCTTACAGCCTTAAGGTTGTAAAATTGTTTATGGTCTTTGTTCCAGCCGCAAAAGGTCAAGAAGTGACGATATCATGCAAGAGAAATATGAACAATTCAGAAATTTGTGTGGGAATAGGACCTCGGGAATTGTGCAAAATCAAAATCAAAAATTGCAAATGAGCAGATTTTTAATTGAAATTGCGGATTTAAAGGTTACTATTAGTAACATCAAATATATATATAGCTATTGTTTTCCTAAGTAATTTTAGAATTTACAGAATAATTGCGTATATAAAACGCTGAAAGCCTTCTTAATTCATAACAGTTTACTTCCATTTTTCAATTCTCAATGAGAGCATTGTAACAAAAGAAATAGCTGAAACTGTGAACTCGTGTATGGTTCTAATTTATATATAAATATTATATAAAGATTTTTCTATTTATGTCATTAATGTTCTCTTCCCATTGCATTTTTTGATCAAATATTACCCCAGTCAGAGCCAGAGTTGTTAATTATTCCACTTCAGGTTGTCAATAAATTGAAATGGGCTGAAATAACCCCTGCGGGAAACCCATACTCACGTATTGTCTTTTTTCTTTCTTTCTTTCTTTTGCAGGATCATATGTTGTTCTTTTCTTTTTTCCTTGTTTTGGATGTTCCAACCCGTGTTGTCCTCTGCACCATCTTGGGCAATATTTTTTGGATCTCCAAAGCAAATTTTGGTCGCTCTCGGGCGGCTCTGGCAATCCGGGTGGACAAGCGACTATGGAATCTCCATATGCCATAATGTTGATAATTTTGATTCTGATTTGTGATGTCAAAAATCGCCAATGATCGCTTAAAAAGTTCAAACTGTTTGAAATTCTTTGGCGCTAGAAGCTGAGCGACCAAAATTCGCTAATGGAGATCAGCCTTTACGATTTGAAAATGTCCGCCTTTAAAGCAACCGCCCTACTTTTGGCATCGCGTTGTGCCATCCCGCGATATCTGTCGACCCATGTTGTCCGATATTTTGAACTGTGGAAAAAAGACAACATGGGCAGCTTTCCACAATATGGGTAAACAACTAATTTTGCGCGGTGGTGTGGAGTGGATTAGCTAGCTAGCTATATTTATACGATTTGATTTTGAAGGCGAAACTGGTATTTAACTTTTCATTCTTTCTAGGTGTAATTTAGATTGAGTTTTGTATAGAGAATTTAATAACTGAAAATGATCAGAGATAACACAAAAATCAGTTCCAGGCATAGGAATAGGTAGCTAACTATTTGTGTTATGAGTTACCCTGGGCCTGGTGTGGATATTTTATGTGTTCCTACTAGCACTGCAGTTGATGTAAAGATTTTTCGTCTTTTTTATGGCGTATACACAATCATATAAATTATAGCTATATATATATATATATATTATTAGCTAACTATATATCTTACTTAGTTGCTAAACTTGTGTTGTGAGAAGGGGTTTGTGTGTGGTATTTTCCTAGTCATCAAATGTCACGTGATACTTTTAAACCAATGACATGTCCGTATTTTTTAGAGTAGCCATTATGATTTGAGGGAAAACACGCCTTCATAAATAGGGGGTAAATTTTTTATAGAATCTTTGTTTTCTAACTTTAAACTTGACATAAATATTGTGTATTTTTCAAACCTTTTTCTGTGAGAGTTTAACCATGAAAAGTCTATGTTTTCCCTCAACCAAAAGGGAAAACTTTTAAATATGCTGTTACAGTATAATAGTATGCTACCTTCAAATTAAACATCCAAAATAACTTAAATAAGTGAATCACTACTGAGTAACTATGCTGTGTTATATTTTAATGCTAGTATATATACGGCTTTTGTTCCCTGGTCACATTGTCTTTTGTATTTTAATAGAAGTAAATTTAGCTTTGTTGATAAAAAAAAAGAACGTGGCTAGTGCACCGGTACCAGTTCTTTAAGCTCAAAATCGCTTAAAGAACCGGTAAATTTAAAAATGGCATGTGCGCAACGATATTTAAGAAATTGACATGATATTTGTTAACTGAATGAAGTATTACACCTTCTGGATCTCAAAAATGCAGTTTTTTTGCTAAATAATCAACGTGAATGGCGTATAATAAGACAAGAGCTACCGGTGCTTTAAGCTGAAGCTTAAAGTGCTGGGTTTTTTCGTAAAAGACAGTAGACTTAGAGTGTCGGTTTTTTGCAGTGATACTTAGAGAACCGTTTTTTTTTCGTAAAAGTAGAGTGCCGGGTTTTTTGCAGTGATACTTAGAGAACCGGTTTTTTTCGTAAAGTTAGAGTGCCGGTTTTTTTGAAGATACTCATTAGACTTAGAGTGTCAGGTTTTTTGTAGGAGACAATGTTACCTTACAGTGCCGGTTTTTTTGTAGGAGACAAGGGTTACCTTGGAGTGCCGGGTTTTTGTAGAAATATTAGAGTGCCGGTTTTTTTCGTAAGAGACAGTAGACTTAGAGTGCCGGTTTTTTTGTAGGAGACAAGGTTACCTTAAAGCGCCAGTTTTTTTCGTAAGAGACAGTGGACTTAGAGCGCCAGTTTTTTTCGTGAGACTCATTAGACTTAAAGCACCGTTTTTTATCAGAAATACTTTAGAGTGCCGGGTTTTTTCGTGCGATTCAATAGACCAAATAGACTTAAAGCACCGGGTTTTTTCAGAGATACTTAGAGTGCTGGTTAAAAGTTTTTTTAAAGAAGACAAGTAATCAGTAACTTATGAAATAAAAGTGGATATTGGAGTAATATTTGATCAAAAAATGCAATGGGAAGAGAACATTCTAAAATTAGAATTATAAAAACTTAAATATATATTTATTCACTTGTCATGCCAATTTCCAAATATTGCTTTTGCACACTGTATCTGCAAAAAACACAGTAGCATGACCAAAAAAAGGCATTACCTTTGGCCCTATTAACTCCTGCCAGGATTTGAACCTGGATCTCTTATGAAATTCTCCACAAGAATCTTACCTTTAGACCACAGGAGTTTCACACAATTCCAAACGAACTGTGAGAATTGCATTACTGTAAAAATTTATTCAAAAACATTTAGCGCAATAACAGCCCTAATTATTAAATTCTGTGGTGCGTTATTTGTCACTGTCATAAACCCCACCTCAAAACATCCAACGTTATGTAATGATGAAAGGAACCCTCTTAGCTCGCTACCAGACTGACTAAAAACAGGGAAATATGCCTCTTGTTCTTTTTATTTAAACTTGAGGAAATTATACAAAAGACTTTTTACTGCAGATGGACATCTTGTAATTGTTAAAGGCAAAGGTTAACCAAGAAAAATTTGAATAGGTAGATGTGCATTGAATAAGGCACATACCTCACTGACAGGATGGTTGTGATCCTTTATAAATGAATTTACTTGCAAGTGTTTTCCATCCTTAGACACTCTTACAGCTATAGTAAAGGGGCATCCTTGTTGCATAGTTCTATGGAAAACATTACAAAATAAAAGAGCTGACAATTTAGGAGAATCTTCTCACAAAAACTTTATTCTTTTTGCAGAGGATACTAACTTATTCTACGCTTACAAAGATATCAAAACACTCTTTACTATGGTAAACAAAGAACTGAGTAGTATTAATGAATGGTTTAAAGCAAACAAACTGTCCCTAAATGTAAATAAAACAAAATATACGCTATTCTGCAAAAGTCTAAATCAGACGACTTGCCATTGAAACTTCCAGATCTATGTATAAATGAAATTATCATAAAAAGGGAAAGCTCTTTAAACTTTTTAGGTGTTCTTATTGACGAAAACCTGTCTTGGAAAAGCCATATACAAACAGTAGAGAATAAGATTTCCAAAAATATTGGAATATTATACAAAGCGAAGCCGTTACTAAATTTTCATTGTCTTAAAAATTTATACTTTTCATTTATTCACAGCTACTTAACATATTGTAACATTGTCTGGGCCAGCACTAATCATTCTAAACTTACAAAAATTTACAGTAAACAGAAGCACGCATGTCGAATAATATTTGGAAAGGACAGATACACCACAGCCGAACCGTTATTGAGAAAAATAAGGGCCTTTAGTATCTATAAACTGAACATACACCAGGTTTTGTTATTTATGCATAAAATTAGATATGGCATTGCACCCAAGGCTTTCACAAATCAGTTTCTAGAAATAAAACACAGGTATGACACAAGATATTCAATGAACAATTTTAACATTCCAAAGACCTTTCTAGTGACCACTCGATACTCAATATCTTCTCGTGGGCCATTATTATGGAACACAATCTTAGATGAAGACAAAAAAACTATTATTTTGTTGACGCATTTTAAGAAAACCACAAAACATTTCTTGTTATTTAATGATTTAGATTATTCGCGATATTTTTAGTATCACATTTTTGTAATTTTTACAACTCTAGATGTATTGTAAATATTTTTTCTTTACGTTAATTTTAACCTCCTCTCTTTAACCTATCTCACTAGATGGGGCTTGATGATAAGACAAAATATGTCTTCTACTTGCTCCAGTCATTATTTGATTGTAAACAGGAACATTTTTTTTGTACATGTAAACATGTACAAAAAAAAAATTTATTCTGACGAAAATATATATATACATATAAATATACATATATAAATAAAAAATTACACACGATGAAGTTCGCAATCCTGACCCACGAGATTTGAACGACCTTCCTCCGTTAACACATGCATACTTTAACTCGTAATATTTCAAATCAGGATTTAATTCTTTTTTAACCCTTCCCTGTGCTGCTTTTATGGTTCTACAATCCCTTATCCACAATTCAGTAAAATTTCTCTGCTTATACAAGCTAATTTTTTGTTGTAGTTCTTCAAACGAAGAGTACAACTGACCTTCCGCGAGAGCCATTTTGGAAAGAGCGCGCATGAGGGAATGCACGCCGTATAGCATGGTGGTCCAGATGAATCACGTGACCTAAAAATTTACCGGTTCTTTAGCCACTCCGAAAAAAAAAACATGTTTATTCAGCAGAGTGTTTTATAAGATTTCAGTCAAGGTATAGCTTAGTTTAAAATTAAAATGTATACAATCAAAATAAGTTGTGGAAACATTGAGGCTTTCATCAAAAATTTTCAAACACGAGTTCCCTTCATCAATTTTTTTTATTGGCTTAAAATAATTGTAGTTGGTCACACATTCCTTCTTCTCAGCTCTAAAAGAAGATGCAAATTTCAGCTTAAGTGTGTACATTTTAAAATATTTTGCTTTTACCAGTTTAAATAAGCGATTTGCTGCTTCATCAGGATGTAATAAACCTTTTTGAATGTTTACATTTTCCGCGGTAAGCCCTTCTGGCTCTAACAACTGCGTGGCAGGCAGAAAGATGCGGAAGCTTGCTGAACAAAGGTCTTTTTAACCCATTTCTTTCTTCGGAAACATTTTTGAGGCTTTAAACTATTATCGAGTGTATAGATGAATAACTTCTGATTGACATATATTCATATAAAGTCGTAATGATACCTTCGTGCAAAGAAACAGACTAAAAAAACACCTCACTTCATCTTTTTGCCTGCCACGCAATTGTTAAAGCCGAAAGGGCGTACCGCGGAAAATGTAAACATTCAAAAAGGTTTATAGACGCCTAATTAACAAATGTGGTTTATTTATACTGTAACATCATATTTAAAAGTTTTCCCTGACTGGTATAGAGGGAGGGGCCATCCATAAAGTAAGTACACACTTAGGGGTCACCACCAAAAGATTTTGGTCAATGTGGTGATAAATAAAAAAAATGATATAACAAACAAAAATCTTTTCAGAGTTATTTTCCACCACGTAATCACAAAAAATGTACGTTTAGTTTTGTATGTCTATTAATTTTGACTTACGATTCAGTCATCCAATTGGTAGGATGTCCTGTTAACAGGGAAATGCAGGTTCGAATCCTGTCCGAATCAATTTTATTGTTTGTGATGGCTATTATATTATAGAGATGTTTTTGTAAGTACATATTATGCTTTGTCCAGCAAACAAGATATATAACACAATTTAATTTTTTGACATGGGGCTTAAATGCCAAGTTGGAATCTTTTGCTAAACAAAGGCACGATCTCTTGAAATCAATTTTGAGTTCAACAATTAATAATATATACCTGACTTTGTACTGTTTTGTGTTTTTTTACCGGATTTGTGCCTGTCCATGTTGCCCATGTTGTCTGAAAAGGTTTAGATGAGGATGAGACTTGCGTTTCCGAGTAAATTTCATTGACAGGTACTACCCTATTCGGCGTTGACTCCATTTAACACTAGCTCAACTGTACCCGACTATGTCGTATACTTGAACCTCAACACAACCTCAACTGTACCCGACATTGTCGTATTCTTCGCCCCGATGCCAGCTCAACTGCATCCGACACCAGCTCAACTGCATCCGACACACGACGTTAAGCACTTTGTCAACGTCGTAATGTTGTTAATACATACTACTGCCTAGTGTAATATATTTGTAATATACAGTAATACACTGTAGTACTTAGTATTATGCCGTATTCTACACTGTATTACTTTGTAGTATTCAGTAATACACTGTAATACCTTGTAGTATTCGGTAATATACTGTAATACCCTGTAGTATTCAGTAATAAACTGTAATACTTTGTAGTATTCGGTAATACACTGTAATACCTTGTAGTATTCAGTAATACACTGTAATACCTTGTAGTATTCGGTAATACACTGTAATACTTTGTAGTATTCAGTAATACACTATAATATCTTGTAGTATTCAGTAATACACTGTAATACTTTGTAGTAGCGCAAGTAGCGAGACGCACGCAATGCGGTATAAAAAGGACGGGCGAACCCGTGGATTTTTCCACGGGCTAACGACTAGTTTGTATAAAAGTAATACCCTTTTCCAAACTTTATTGTAGCCTCGGTTTAAAAAAAACACAGAAAACAGTCCGTTGTTAACACCCGGCTTGCACTTTACAGGTAAACAATGTCGCAGTAAAAAACCTTTGACTTTTTCTAAAGTTTATATTAAATATATTTATATAAAAAATTATTTAAAAATTCTGATGCAGTCAACCGTATTTGGCAACTTTCACTTTTTAGCCAGAGGTAGCCAACAGCATCAGATCTGTAAAGAAAACACAAAAATCATGTTGGCAGGTATGGGAATCGACGATGGCATTCGGCAATGTCGTCGTACTTTGCACTGACAACGGCAAAAAAAATGCTTAACTTTTTTTCTAGGTTTTTTTTCAATAAATGAGTAAACAAGGGAAATTATTATTCTTTTACAATCTTTTTGACACAACGATGTTAATTACTTCGTCCGTCTAAATTATTTTACGTTTGCACAAAACCAAGTTAGTATAATTACGCAACATTATTTGCTTCTGACAAGCCGTTATCGTGCCACAAGATTGTTGTTAAAAACGTATTTTATAACGCTCAGACCACTCTATAAATTGTATAAGAATATTTACATGTTAAGTTAATTTAGGACTATAAGAGTTCTCTAAAAAAAGTTGAAATAATTGTTTTCTGAAATTTCCACATCAATATCGGAAAATACTTCTCAATTTTTATTTCTAACTTCTTGCAAAGAATTTAAATGGGACACCTGGCTTCTAAAGTATTTCTGGAAAACAAAACAAACACGCAAGACGTGATTTTTTATCATTGTGCTCAAGGAAAAAACAGTATTGAATTGGAACTATTCCTGCCTTAGATACAAGATTAACGAAAATAACGATACGACGTAACAAAAATAGTTTGAATAAGTTTTTGAGAATAAGTCCAATTGGCGAAGCAAAAAGAATTAAATTTACGCAGGATATAATCCTCCGTAAATTCATTTTTTTTATTTCGCCATTTTCTCTTGTTTTCTCTTGATTGTTTTTTACTGTAGCTATCTTGTTTTCAACTGTATTTTGCATAATATTCCGAAAGTGATACATGACGTCAAATGTTAAAACAATATATTTACAAAATTTCAATAGAGAAAGATCATCCGTTTAATCGAAAAACATGAACACAGTTACAAAGCAGACAATGGCTATTAGGATAGAGACTAGGTGTATGCCCATAGAAGAATCCACTGTATTTCTCATTTAATCCATGTAATAGACACACATACATCAAAAAGTAAATAACACTGCAGTGTGAATTGTTGGCAGATTTGCTATATGTTTTTGGCATTAAATATATTTCTAGACATTTTTGATTTCTCTTCCCCCCTTTAAAGAGATTTTATAAACTTTATTCACTGTGTTTTTTCTTTGGTATAACATCACAAGAACATTCGTGCGAAAGCTGTATTAAGGTACAGGACACCTAACCTCTCTCATGTTCTGGTTACATTAAACTTGCATGGGTGCGCACTCTTCTCGCAATATTCTCTGTGACGATGAAGGTCAGGCTGACTTGTGGCATGTTCCAAATGGTCTTTCGCCTTTCGTTGGAGTCTCAGTGTAATGCACCAGAGGAGCATAAGAGTGTCAGCATGAAGGAAAGGGTTCATAATAACACGGACCATAAGCTTTGTTTTTGGTGGCGCTTATTTAGTACATTCTCTTAAAATGTAAGAAAAATATATCGTAGATAGACATTCTTTGAAAATAAAAATAAAATCCTGACTGACCGGGTCAGTGCTGAAACCCTCACCTGGGTTATGGCAAACATATATTTTCAAGTCCAGCCTTATATGTGACATTTAAAGCCAAATCTACTAAAATTATTTAATCTGACAATGTGAAAAAGTAAATCAGTCAGTTCACCATAACATTATAAAATACATCCCACCCATAAAATTTAAATTTGCATTTTTGAAAGTCACAATCTGCATTATTTATACCTGCTGAAACAAAATGTTTAAAAATACAGGTAGGTGTAACAAAAACTAATAAAAACTCAGAATATCAAAATATATACTTGCTTCGCTCGTGTCAAAAGTACACCAGAGAAAACAAGCATACCGAAGGGATTCAAAATAAAACCCTAACATATTTTGTTAAGTTGTACAAACTACTACTGTACTACTACTACTACACATTCCAATCAGCTATTTAGTCTATTGCATACAGCAACCCTACTAAATATTTGCACAAAATGTAAGAAATCAACAGCAAGACAACTAAAATCAGTTATTTCTGTCTACCATCCTTTTCCACAGACATTTAAAGAAAATATAAATGATGATGATGATGTCAATGGGGTGTTACCATTTTTGTCAAAAGTTTGTGACGCTGTTCCTTCTATTGTGTTCCGCTGATTGCGATGATCAGAATACCGCATAGGATCACATGCTTTCCACGATTTGTTAAAGAAATATCATGATTAAAAGAATTTTTGACGCTGTCACAAGACCTTTCTATACAATTTTCCCCAGATTTTTATTACTGTATCATGTAAAGCTAAAAGAAACATGCCAAGAGACTCTTGTGATATTTAGTGGGTATATGCACACGTTTCAAGATGTAAAAAGAAAACAGTGCAAACGTTTCAGAGCGTTAAAACAATGCAGCATTTTCATATTTAAGAATTAAATATATTTAAAATGAATGAAATGATTTAAATTTGTTTACATTTTGTTATGTTAACGACAACAACACTGAAACACCCACCCTGTAGTGTTAAAAACAGTAACAACAGAAAACAATACTTTTTACAGCTTATATAAATTCTTCTCTATAAGGTCATACTGTTTTATTTAAGAACAGTGCTTTATGTTTTAGCCTCAATATTCTAAACTTTTTGACAAATATTATCCTCGTTATTTTTAATAATTCCTATCCTAACTGTGGCCGAAAAAAATATAATTTTTTAATAAAATGGAAAATTCTGCTACGTCAATTGTTGCTGTGGAAGAATAAAGAAATTTAGTTTACTTGATTTGCAATAAGAAAGTAAAAACAAACGATTAAGCTTAGACATATTCTTTGGATATCAACTGCTGACCCATTTTTCAGATTATAATCTTATTTCAATTACTAAAGTTGGCTTCGTTTGAAAGAGAATGGATTGGAAATGTATACAATTGTCTGGTAATTTTTCAACCAGTTCTCTTTGTAATGTTATATAATCGTACGTTCTTCTTTTTTTTGAAAAATAATTCTTAAACCAACTTTTTTGTTTTAGATTCAAATTATATTCAAACGTGACAGAACACAAAGATAGAAGATAAAGAAGAACAAACAAACAAAGATATAAAAAAGAGACAGTCTTCTTCGCTTTGTTTTTTTCTTTGTGTGAGATACTAAAACAGGGGTAAAATAAATTATTTAAAATATTATGGCCGTGTACAACACTGTAGCATAGTTAACAAATGAAACCCCTGTTTTCTCGTTCTGTGACTTACTTATTTTTTTTTAGTTAATTTTAGGGAAGACAATGTGTGAGCCATAAGAAAGTGACCCGTGATTGTGCTGTTCTGCCCAGATTGCGAAAACGGCCTGTTTACAACCGGAACAGCCGGATTATGTACGCATGGTCCGATTATGTTTTTTTTGCACTGGTTATGTCGTGGTGACCGGATTATGAATGCTGATATAAATGGCTGGCCAGGCAGGCTGTGATTGGCATTTTCTTCGAACTTTTGTGAATTAAACATTCTCTGGAAGATAGAACACCCCTAAAAACTAGACATGGCGAAAGAAAAAAGTCTCGACGTAATTCTTAGTATAAACTACTCTTGTAGTAAATACATTTCAACATAATATACTTTGAAGTAACTAAATTTCACGAAACCTAAATTATTCTTTTTGCGGGAATTAAGTTTGGTGAAAAGTTATTAAACTTGCGAATCCCAAAATTTAGTATTTGCCACAAAATTTCGTTTCATTTGAGAACAACAACAACTTTGCCACCAGGGCTATTTGTGTCGGAAGTGATGACGAATGATATAAAAGCGGTCGGCCCCGATTATATTTGTTCTATAAGTCTCGAATAATATTTGACTGTCATACATAAGTCGGCCTGCCCCGATTATGTTCGTTCTATAATAAGAGAGAAATAATATTGGACTGTCGTATATAAACTGGCCTGCCCTGATTATGTTCCTTTTATAAGTGCCAAATAATATTTTTTGAGTAATAAGCCGGCCCGTCCTGATTATGTTGCCCTGATTATGTATTTTCTGCCCTGTTCTTAACCGGGGCAAGCTGCCGTACTTAATCAGGGCAGCGTTTATTATCCAGGCAGAACAGTGCCATGGACTAACATAGTCACCCACACAAGCATATTATAATATAGGATATAAGGTAAATGTGTGCCACACGGTATACTTGTCTTGAGTGCTCAGCCCATGGTTAACCAAAGTTGCAAAAAGATTTTTTAGAAGGGTATCTATATTGATATGTGACATTGTTAACCTGTGCAAGGCACTCACCCTAAAGGGGATTTACAACATACTGCATACCTGTACTAAAGCGTTTCTGCTGAGGTCCCCTGACTTGTTAGCATAATAAAAAGTTGAATTAACTAAGCTACGTGTGAAGTAAAGTTCTAAGTGTATATATTATGCACCTGTAAAGTTTTGTATATATGATCATGCCCTGTTGGTCTAATGGTTATGACACTTAAGTAAGTAAGAGATGGATCTCTTACTTACATAAGTGTCATAACCTGGACAGGGCTAGAAAAATCTATCACCTACAATAACCTGATATGATATATATAGATATATATAGATATATATAGAGATAATAGTTAATCTTTGAAAGTGCTGAATTTATGCACATTTTCACTACTTTTATTTACAGCTAGAGCACAAAAATGCACTATGTTAAGAAAAGGAAGCCATACTTGTTCGTCTTGGTATGTCTGAAGGCATTGTTTTTAAAAGAGACTGACTACAAATATTTTTGATTGCAAACCTAGAAATGTCTTCTTAATCCACAACGGAGCTGTCTTTTCTAACAATTTAAACAGCTAAGAATTTAAATAAAAACAAAAGCTCACCATACTGGGCCCCCTTCTTTCTCGATAACGCACGCGACTGCTATTTTATGCATGCTGCCATACACTAAAAAAAGCAATGCTACGAAGTAGCTAAATCAACCAATCAATAAAGTGATAACAAATTTCACCCAATTAATAATGTTTTTCTATGTAAAGTGCCCGTTGCTTAACGTTACTGAGTACTACATGTATTACAGTATATTACTAAGTATTACAGTGTACTACCAAATACTACAAGATATTACCGTATATTACTAAGTACCACAGTGTATTACTGAATACTACAAGGTATTACAGTGTATTACCGAATACTACAAGGTATTACAGTATACTACCAAATACTACAAGATATTACCGCATATTACTAAGTACTACAGTGTATTACAAGGTATTACAGTGTATTACTGAATACTACAAGATATTACCGTATATTACTAAGTACTACAGTGTATTACCGAATACTACAAGGTATTACAGTGTATTACTAAATACTACAGGGTATTACAGTGTATTACTGAATACTACAAAGTATTACAGTGTATTACTGATTACTACAAAGTATTACAGTATATTACTAAGTATTACAGTGTATTACTGAATACTACTACAATGTATTACAGTGTATTACTGAATACTACAAGGTATTACAGTGTACTACTGAATACTACTACAAAGTATTGCAGTGTATTACTGAATACTACAAAGTATTACAGTGTATTACTGAATACTACAAAGTATTACAGTGTATTACTGAATACTACAAGGTATTACAGTGTATTACCGAATACTACAAGGTATTACAGTGTATTACCGAATACTACAAGGTATTACAGTGTATTACCGAATACTACAAGGTATTGCAGTGTATTACAGAATACTACAAGGTATTACAGTGTATTACTGAATACTACAAAGTATTACAGTATATTACTAAGTACTACAGCGTATTACCGAATACTACAAGGTATTACAGTGTATTACAGAATACTACAAGGTATTACAGTGTATTACGGAATACTACAAAGTATTACAGTATATTACTAAGTACTACAGTGTGTTACTGGATACTACAAGGTATTAGAGTGTACTACTGAATACTACTACAATGTATTACAGTGTATTACTGAATACTACAAGGTATTACAGTGTATTACCGAATACTACAAGGTATTACAGTGTATTACCGAATACTACAAGGTATTACAGTGTATTACTGAATACTACAAAGTATTACAGTATATTACTAAGTACTACAGCGTATTACCGAATACTACAAGGTATTATAGTGTATTACAGAATACTACAAGGTATTACAGTGTATTACTGAATACTACAAAGTATTACAGTGTATTACTAAGTACTACAGTGTGTTACTGGATACTACAAAGTATTACAGTGTATTACTGAATACTACAAGGTATTACAGTGTATTACTGAATACTACAAAGTATTACAGTGTATTACTGAATACTACAAGGTATTACAGTGTATTACCGAATACTACAAGGTATTACAGTGTATTACCGAATACTACAAGGTATTACAGTGTATTACTGAATACTACAAAGTATTACAGTATATTACTAAGTACTACAGCGTATTACCGAATACTACAAGGTATTATAGTGTATTACAGAATACTACAAGGTATTACAGTGTATTACTGAATACTACAAAGTATTACAGTGTATTACTAAGTACTACAGTGTGTTACTGGATACTACAAGGTATTACAGTGTATTACTGAATAGTACAAGGTATTACAGTGTATTACTGAATACTACAAGAGTATTACAGTATATTACCGAATACTACAAGGTATTACAGTGTATTACCGAATACTACAAAGTATTACAGTGTATTACTGAATACTACAGAGTATTACAGTATATTACCGAATACTACAAGGTATTACAGTGTATTACTGAATATACTACAAAGTAATACAGTGTAGAATACGGCATACTAATAAGTATTACAGTATATTACTGTGTATTACAAAGATATTACACTAGGCAGTAGTATGTATTAACAACATTACGACGTTGATAAAGTGCTTAACGTCGCGTGTCGGATGCAGTTGAGCTGTCGTCGGGGCGAAGAATACGACAATGTCGGGTACAGTTGAGGTTCAAGTATACGTCATTGTCGGGTACAGTTGAGCTAGTGTTAAATGGAGTCGATGCCTACTATTCAGGGTCTCAACGGTCCGCATTAACACAAGATATATTTTCTGAAAATTAATCAAGCGATAAAAATGTATTTTACTTATCCCGACAATATGGGTTGGATTCGGACAATATGGGTTGCTGCCGTTTTCCGGTAAGTCGTCCACGTATTACTTCCTGAATATGAAGGAGATAACATATTCAACATGCGTTAGACCTATGTACTTTCCCAAACCTTGTGGATATAATGATTTCCCATTCTCCATATGCCCCGCTTTCAGCACACAATAGCCTAGCACATTGTAGTGAGGCGCATCAATGTCTGTTGTACAGTATAGCAGGTCCTTTCTTTCCCTGTAGTAGATTGTAGTAAAGCGTAATTTTTCGTAGCGATGTTGTAGCAGTATATTATTTTCTGTAGCAGGCCGTAGTAGAACGTATTTCTCCGTAGTAGCCTGTAGTAGAGTGTAGTAGGATGTAGTAGAGCGTATTTCTTTGTAGTAGAGTGTAGTAAAGTGTAGTAGCCTGTAGTAAAGTGTAGTATCCTGTAGTAGAGCGTATTTCTCTGAAGTAGAGTGTAGTAGCGTGTAGTAGAGTGTAGTAGCCTGTAGTAGAGTGTAGTAGCCTGTAGTAGTAGCCTGTAGTAGAGCGTAGATGCCTGTATTAGAGCGTAGTAACCAGTCCTTTTTTATTTCGGGATCATTTTCAATATCTCAAGTTATGAAGAATCTGGCATAATTTATTGGGCACTATATCATTATATGTAAAGTAAAACGCAGAATTCAACTTTTCTGAAAAATTTCGATGACATCATAGGCCAAAAACTCCCTTTACCCGCGTTTTTCTTCAAGCGGTTTTCCGCGTCATTGAACAATTGCAATTTTTGCGGGAAAGGGTGTAAAAGCGCGTATTGCGTGGTCTAATTACAGGATAACCCTGTACCAAGTTTATATAAATCGCCAAAATGTCGAAAAAGCGCATTCTAGTAAATCTAAAGCTTTTATTTGAAATTGACTACGTCATATCTTCGCGGGAGGTAAATATTTCAATTTGGTACAGAGTATTCTAAAAACACTTCATGCCAAGACTTGCTTTGCTGCTACTTCCCGCGAAATTAAGGACCCTTTAATGGTGCGGAAAACCGCTTGAAAAAAAGCGCGGGTAAAAGGGGTTTTTGGCCTATGACGTCATCGAAATTTTTCAGAAAAGTTGAATTCCGCGTTTTACTATTCATATAATGATATGGTGCCCAATAAATTATGCCAGATTCTTCATAACTTGAGATATTGAAAATGGCCCCGAAATAAAAAAGGACTGGCCTTAAGTAGCCCGAGGTAATGGCGAATTAGAACTATGGGAAAGGTACTGGCTAGATTTCAAAGGTACCAGGCCTGAAACAATTGCCCAAACTTTAAAGTCGATTGATTTAAAAGTATTTGTAAATTTAAATGTGGCACTGCGTATCTTAGCCACTATACCTGTCACAACATATGAGTGTGAGCGCTCTTTTTCATCCATGAGAAAATTAAAAAGCTATACTCGCACAACTATGGTCTCTGACAGACTTAATGGACTTGCTCTCATGTACATACATAATGAAATAGTGCCGGATGTGCATCAAGTCATAAATAAGTTTGCTAAAGACAAAAGACGTCTTGAACTTATATAATAAATTTCAAATAAATAATTAGATACAAAAAAAATACTTACCTTATGTAATTACTTTACTATACACTTTAACTATATATACTTTTCTACCCCACACCTGCTACTTCTTTTTCCTTTCTACAGGTTCAGCTTGCTCTGGCTGATAGCACCTGTTCTAGGAGTCTCCTGTCAGGAGCTTTATGGCAACTTTTAACTACCTATTACGTTATTTTATTTCGTTTTATATCACCTCCACACACTTTACCCCCGTGTTTAGCTTGCTCCTGCTAATAGTACCCGGTTTATTGGAGCGCTAGCTGACTGTACTTGTCTGGCACACTAAATAATATATAATGTTATTGAATGTTGCCTAGGCAAGCTGATGAGCCCTGATATTGGGCGAAACAGTCTGATAATATATAATTCCACCGTTGTTTTTATTATCCCCTAACTTTATACAACAAATACATTTTTCCAAAATTAACGCGAAAGAGTGGTTTTACACGTTAAAGAGTAAGAGGAGATTGGACTTTAATTTAGCCTGTTAACGCTTTAGAATGCCGTAAAAAGCAAAAACTTCCCGTATCCCATTTGGGGGGCTTACAGCACCCCCCAAAGCCCCCAGCTGTTTCGCTTCGCAAAATTTGTGACTGACATAAAAAATTCTATGTCCGCCCCTGCTCTACTACAGAAAAATACGCTCTACTACAGGCTACTACACTCTACTACAGGCTACTACACTCTACTACAGGCTACTACACTCTACTACAGAGAAATACGCTCTACTACGCTCTACTACAGGCTACTACACTCTACTACAGGCTACTACAGGCTACTACGCTCTACTACAGGCTACTACACTCTACTACATGCTACTACACTCTACGACAGGCTACTACACTCTACTACAGGCTACTACAGGCTACTACAAGCTACTACGCTCTACTACACTCTACTACAAGGAAATACGCTCTACTACACATTACTACGGAGAAATACGTTCTGGCTACAAAAAATACGTACTGCTACATATCGCTACGAAAAATTACGCCTCACTACAGTGTCCTACAGGAAAATGGGCTCCATGCTACACTGTAATTTAAAGTCTAGGCTATTGTGTGCTGAAGCGGGGCATATGGAGAATGAGAAATTATTATCTCCATAGAAGGGGTTTCGAATATGTTATCTCCTTCATATTCAGGAAGTAATATACGTAGACGATTTACCCGTTTTCCGACAACATGGGTTGGCCGGACAATATGGGTCGGAACAGCGTCAATTCGGAAAAATAATGGAGGTTGTCCAGAGCTGGTTCGTTTTTATCACGTTTTTTATTTTGTTGGTGTATGGAAAACGTTTCAAACCAACCTGGGAGTCTTTAGATCAACACGTTGCGCCTGAATGGTACGATGAAGCTAAAATTGGTATCTTCATGCACTGGGGAGTATATTCCGTACCTTCTTTTGGGGTACCTTCAGCCGGCAGTGAATGGTTATGGCAACGTTGGAGTACGTATATGCTAGCTAAGCTAAGCTAGATTATTATTTTGTTGAATATACAGCCCTGGACATAATATATATGTTAGGAAAAAGTGTTAAAGATCGCAACTAACTAACAGTGCTGCCAGGATCTCATTTTGGAGATTGTATCAATTTCTGTTGATTGTCTTCAAAACTAGAGATATTTTTCTCGGAGCAACTATAGAATATCCCCCGTAAAAAAATTAAAACTACGTAACTCAGCAACGCAGCAATGCAGCTACTCAGCAATACAGCAACATAGATACTCAGCTATGCAGCAACGCAGCTACTCAGCAATACAGCAACGTAGATACTTAACTATGACGCAGCTACTCAGAAAAATAGTTAAAAATGGTTTTAGATAGTTAAGAGGGATCTGAGCAAAAGTTTCGTTTTTAGAATTAAACCAGTTTAAAAAAACATATAACATTATATATATGTTTTCTAATAACTAAAAATATTAAATGAATAAGGAAACTATTTAAAGAACGAAAAATTTGTCACTACGAATGTATACACTATGAGGCTAAACTATAGTATCATAAAAGCGAAGTCGTTATATTGCGAAATGTTTAGTGTAACAAACCAACTTGGTATGTTTGTTGATATTTTAGTTTAGTTTAACTGTCCAACTGTGTTTTAATCTAGAAATAATGAGCTTTGCGTAGCTGCGTTACTGCTATATTTGTTGCATTTCTGATGTGAGCCATGTGTGAGCTAAAAAAGGTCTGGTTGGTTTATTTTTTTTTATTGTTGCGTTGCTGCGTAGCAGAGTTATATAGGTTTAATTTTTTTACGGGGGGAATTCTATAGTTTAGCCTTTTTCTCTTGTTAGAAATTCCCCAAATTTAGAGATTGTCTCCAGTAAAAAGAGAGTGACTCCAAAATATTTATAAACTCAAGCACCTTAACTATAGATGAGTTTCATTGTTTACGTTTTTAAAAAAACGACTGTTCTGCCCAGATTGCGAACGCGGCCTGTTTATAAACAGGACGGTCGGATTATGTGCACCTGGCCCGATTATGATTTTTTTTGCCCTGATTATGTCGTGGTGACCAGATTATGAATGCTGATATAATGGCTAGCCAGGCAGGCTATAATTTTTCTCTGTAGGATAAAACACCATTTTCGGATAGGTGGGCTCACTTTTATTTTTCGCGGGAATTGAATTCTGGGGATGACCTAAATTATTCGTTTTGAGGGAATTAAGTTTGGTGAAAAGTTATTAAACTTGCGAATCCCAAAATTTAGTTTCCACAAAATTTTGTTTCATTTGAGAACAACAACAACTTTGCCACTAGGTCTATTTGCTTGTCAGAAGTAATCACCAATGATATAAAAGCCGGCCTGCCCTGATTATGTTCGTTCTATAAGTGCCAAATAATATTGACTGTCGTACATAAACCGGCCTGCCCTGATTATGTTCGTTCTATAAGTGCCAAATAATATTTTTAATTGCTGTACATAAGTGCCAAATAATATAAAAAATGTCGTACATAAGCCGGCCTGATTATGTTCGTTAAGTGCCAAATAATATTTTTTAACTGTCTTAGGGATCGTCTCCACGATCGTTTCAAAAATAATCGTTTCAATTCGTATAAATTTTTTTTTGAAACGATCTCTATACGAATTTGAAACGATTTTAAAATATTTTTTCCCCAAAAAAATCGTTTCAAATCGTTTCAAAATAGTTTAAAATCATTTTCATTCGTTTCATAATCGTCTCACAATATCAACATCAATTCGTTACAACAGTTTGTTAAATTCGTTTCAAAATCGCTTCAAATTTAACACCATTATTATTATTATTTTATCACACGCACCGATTTCATCATCATCATCATCATTCTCGGCTTAACGTCCGTTTTCCATGCTAGCATGGGTTGGACGGGGTATATTAATGACCCTCTTCCAATCTGATCTAGACTGTGTTAGATCTAAACTCAACTTCCGCTGTATCAAGTCTGTCCTTATAACCTCCTGCCAAGTCTTTCTCGGTCTGCCTCTGGGCTTTGCCCCAGGAACTATCAAATCTCTACACTTTCTTGCCCAATTATCCTCCTCCATTCTTTCCAAGTGCTCCAGCCAATTCAATCTACTTATCTGGATAACATCTTTAATTCTACGGATACTTATCCTGCTTCTTAGCTCATCTGAACTCTTTCTGTCTCTCAGACTGGCGTTACACATCCACCTAACCATTCTCATATCATTCCTTTCTAAACGGTCAAGATCTTCCTGCTTCACTGCCCATGTCTCACTACCGTACAACATAACACTTCTTACACAGGCCTCATACAACCTACCTTTTACCTCAATTGACAAGACTCTGCTAGTCAACAAAGGAAGTAACTCTCTGAACTTTTTCCAAGCAGAACCTATCCTGCAAGTAACACTTCTTCCAACACCCCCTTCACTGCCCAACATATCACCTAAGTAACAGAAGTTCTCAACTATCTCTAACGAGCCACTGTTGTACATCATTAAAGCTGGAAATACTTCATTCTCTATAATTTCACCTTTGCAACGCTTGCATACAAACTGAATGTCAGCTCTTAACCTTCCACCAATACTACTGCACTTCTTATGTACCCAATGCTTGCAAGTCTGACAAAAAATTGAGTTACTACCAACCCCTTTCCTGCAAACTCCACAAGGCCACTTTCCAACTACAAGGTCACACTTGATTTCTAAAGAAATTTTATCAAATTATTTAAAATATCTATATACATCGATCTATGGCGATGTTTTAGCTTCATGCGATCCTGTTTTTTATACTTTGTAAACGATATACGGCAATGTTTTCGCTTCATACGATCGTGTTTTGATGGTTTTTAAAAGATGTACGGCGATGTTTTAACTTCATACGATCGTGTTTTGATGGTTTTTAAACGATCTACAGCGATGTTTTAGCTTCCAACGATCGTGTTTTCATAATATTTAAACGATCTACGGCGATGTTTTACTTCTTGGAACTTTATAAACATCTTTCACAGCCAATAATAATATTCTTTTCGTAATTTGGTTCGCTTTTTCACAACATACATCCAACTTCGAACGATGAAGTTTGTTGTGATGAGATGGCACCAAATTTGATAAATACACAGACCGGAAACTTTCAACAACAAATCGAACGTGCAATATGGCGGTTTCAGCTTTGTTTACAAATCTTTATTTTCTTTATCTTTATACTCATGAATTAGTTTACTAAGTTCAATAATAAAAATAAAAATATTTTCGTCGTGTTATTCAACTAATAGCATATTTGCTATTTTGATCTTTAAGGATACGTCAAACCCTTTTTACCCATGTTGAGAATAATGCGTATATTTCCTAAACTATAAAATTTAACATTTTCAAAGTCTCTGATACTTGAGGGTAGAAGGTACAAGCATTTTACTTTTATATTGTAAAAGTTATATCATTAAACTCAGCTCCCCATGGGCATGAAAAAGGTGCCTGCGTTTTTTTCTAAAAACATATTTTTAGTTTTATTACGAAAAATTGATTTTGGTACTCCTTCGTTGATAAAAATAAACTTTATCACATGGTAACCTCTGAATGGTACATTTTTTCAAAAAAACAAACACGCTTGGAGAGCTGAATATCTTGATAATAATTATGTGCTAATTTTGTCTCGATATATTGAAGTCCCTGTACCTTCTACCCTAAAATGTAGAGCATCATCGAGAAAAATATGTTTACGAGATAAACAGCCTTGAACATCCTCACGCTTCAGTAATTCAAAACAAAGAAAAGAATTTCTTTGGGTTTGCATGCTCTGTATGATACAGAATTATGCTGATGCGTCATGATTCTACAGCATGTGGCTATTTTTTTTAATAAATTATTTATATGTTGAAAGAGAAATAACGTAAACTCACTTGCTAAGCATAACAAAAAATAGAGTACACAAGCAACCTCGTTCCCAGCGCCTTTTGTTTGGGAAAGGAATAAATTGATAGGAAAGACTGTATTCCAGGAAAATAAAGTATAAAATAATGTGGAAAAATACGTTTTCTTGCAGCTAATTGTTGTAACATTTTGCAGATCCATACTGCACTCCTTCTATGTGTCTAAAACGGGCAGCCAGTATATTCTTTGCATTTCTGCGTTTTTTCCTTTTTTCTTTCATTGTTTGTAATGTTTTGTAGTCAGAACCTGCTATACGTGCATCGTCAATTTTTCGGAAATTATTTTTACAACTCTCGCTCAGATCTAACCCAACAATATCGAATATATTAGAAAAAGTCCAGTGAAAACCACAATTGTATAAGCAAGTGCTTATGTTCATCGCAAGTTCAATTTCCTCCGAGGACGTAAACTGTTCTTTTGGGGCAAGAGACCATAATGGGTGATGGAATGATTCGTTTTGGTTTGAAGTTACTACATTTCGACATCCTTCCAAAAACTTCTCGTCTCCAAGCTTTTTAAAAATCGGTTCTAAAAGTTCCTGAATAGCTGGTGGAATTGCATCCTTTATTGGCAAATGATCATGGGAGCTATGTCTCTTTGATATGAACACCACGATTGTGGTCCGCATGGGCATAATTCGTGTTGTGGCTTTTCTAGTGTGCTGGAATAGTGCTTCAAGCTTGCTTTAACAGCTTTAGACATGGCTTTAGGGTCCCCCTTATTTGATCGTATGGAGAGTCCATATATATTTTGAAATACATCAATTCTATTATTTGTCAACCTCCCTTTTCCGTTGATAGCTTTTCCATCCTTTAATTTATTTTCTACGTGAAATAAATGATTAAGTGAAAGAAAAAAATATTTTCCAAAAAATAAATATTGTCTAAAATAAGAAATATACCTTTGTAGTCACGCACTAATGCTCTTAAACATGACACACATCTTCTTCTTTTCCGATCACTTTGGTTGGACCATAAACTTGAGCCTTGCAAACCTCTCTGTCCGTCACCGATGTATGGATCATAGCGCAGTCCACGTTTTTCTACGGATCTTGCATATAAATCCATAATACCAGCTTTCTCCATTGCCTGTGATCAATTACAAAAAAGGTTAAAAAACACGGGTACAAGTTGGGATTATTATGCAAATCAATGGTTACCTGAGGGCTTCCAGTATGATTCATGTAACAAGAAATTTCGTGCTCAATAAACCCTTCCAGATACTCGATAGAGGTTATTTCGCCACTGTCACGTTGTTGTTGTTTCTTCTTGCACGTAATAGGACATGATGCACTTTTGTGAACAATGTCAATGATCTTGCCAGTGTCTTGCGTAATTGCGGCAACAATACCATCTCTTGCTTGCCACCCTCTACAGTTCCATGAACAGTCAAAGCTTGTTCCACAACTGTGTAAACGTGGAGAAGAAACTACACTGTGTTTTGTTTTCAGTTCTTTTACCTCGTTTGCTGCAGAGGACATGTTTCTTTCCGCCACAACAGACGTCTGTGTCACTAATTTACTCGCATGATTCTTCCACGACGAATAACTGATAGGGCTACCAAGGTTTAAAATTGTGAACAGTTTGAGTGCTGGTTGACGCCCACGACTGATTGCTCTCATACCAAGTACAGATGCTGTGTTAATTTGGTATTTTTGTTGACCTTGAAAGCGATTGGTTGAGTAAAATCCCGTATTTTTTTCATGCGTGGATCAATTTTCATTTTTGCAGACAAAAAACAATTTAGTGCCTAGACCATGATGGAATGTTTTTTTCTCCATTACCGACTTTCATACAGCGCGGTCTGGGCACGAATAAAGTGCTTGTAGGGACAAATTTTAGCCTGTTTTTGTTTGACTCGATAGCCCAGTCAAGTTTCTCGGTCACTTTCTCACAAAGAATTATTTGTGTCATGCGGAAAAAGGCAGAAATGTGTAACGTTCTGTTGTTGTTTTTCTAACTCTTTGCATTTTATACTAACGTTTAACTTTTAAATAACGTGTTGGTGCTGCTAGTCCTCTCTGTGGTATATTAACTTTATTAAAACGCTTAAAGTAAGAACAACTTACAGTTATTAACTTTACAAAGTTCAAAGTTGGATGATGGTAAAAAGGGTATTTTTAGCTAGCTATGTGGCTGCAGAGACAGTGAGCATGGACTGAAGTACTTGTTAAAAGATACATGACACATCTTTTCCTTATAATCAACCTTCATGGTATAAATTAAATATAGCTACAACCATCCACATAATCTTTGAGACAAACTAGAAATTCTATCAAAAAAACAGAAATGGCCGTTGACGCAAATGTCCATTTTTCCAACTGAGACGGTTTAAACATGTAAAAAGCTATAATTAGCCTATAGCAGCACTGTAAGGCTTCGTTCTAGTGAACTTTTCGGTTTCACTAGTTGAATTACTTAAGTCGAAGCTAAAGCTGAAGTTCCGTGAGCCTGGAGGCAGTACGTTGAGTTTGAGAAGACTTGTGGTGCGAGTTTGTGAATTTTTTTTTGTCAAAAATCGAAAAGTCTCAATATTTTATGTGGGTGATTGTAGATGGCTGAAACCACCAATGTAAAATGTATGCTTGGCTATATGGCTACCCTAGAACAAGGACAATCAAACATGAATTAGAGCTAGCTAATTGTAGCGAAAGTAGAAGAAATGGATAATCCAATATCAAGATATGGATAATCATCAAAGACCATTGTCAAATTTGAACGAAAGGTTATTAAAAATGCCACACAACTGCATACGTAGCTTATATACACTGTCTTAATTACGTGATTATCTAAAAGCGAATATTTAACTTCACAGACTACATAACTTTATGGTTTAGCATCTCGTAAAATCACTTTAAAAAAATTATGATTGAATAGAAAGTCATTGGATGAAAAGCGAATTAGTAAAAACATTCAAACATCCATATAGCTACTATAATTTTGTTATTTTGATGCAGACGAAGACGTGAAAAAAAGACATATTTTCAGATAATGTATAAGGAAATGATCTACAGATTCATCGTCAATCCCATTGGGTTTAAAATTTAAATTTTAAAAGTTTTAATTTAACTTTTTCTGGCTAACTGTCTTCTTTTTGTGGGGAAACGTTTTTTGTGGATGAAGGTAATCTTTAAAAAAAGTATTTTTAACAGAAATGATTCATGATTTTTTTTAGATTTTTTTCTTTAGTTCACAAGTTCACAACAAATTTTAATAGTCAGTCATGTGTTTACAAATTATTCGCTGAAATAAATTCTCATTTCATTTTGCTGTGATTTCTTCCCAACCTTATCCCATCTCTGTCAGAAAAGTTTGACCTACCATCCCCCTTTTAATACTAGTCTCCTAACCAATTTATATAAACAATATTAAATTCTGGCTAATCTGGCAATTTTAGAGTTTTTTGCGAGAATTAATTTTTTTTATGTCTGGTATATATATATATATATATATGATTTTCATTTGCTGGACTCTTGTATGTTTTACGAAAATTACTTCTCAGTATTTATACATTATTAACTAAAAGATTATATGTCAAATGTTGATGAAGATTTTTGCATAGACATTGAAGATTTGGTAAAAATCAGTATTGTCAAATAACGAAAACTTTATTGCGGACAAAAAATAAAAAACTTTGCGGTAGAAATTTTTGTGGATAATAGATTTTAATTTTTTTTGTAAATTTAGAGTTAATTTAGAGTTAAGACGGAATAACAGTTTTTAGTCATTAATAACCTTGAATTTTGTGTTTTTTGGATAGAATACAGTCCATAAACCAGTAAAGAATACTCTTCTTTGATTTTAGTGTTATAATAGTAATTTTAGTGTTATAATAGTCCATGGGTAAAGTTACAAGTTAAATTTTCTGTTAATGTTGTTGTCTTCTTCTAGTTGCGCTACCATTATGAAAAAATTGTCCCTACAAGCGCTTTACTAGTGCCCAGACCGCGCTGTATGAAAGTCGGTAATTACTATAATCTTTGAGTGACAAAAAGTGCAACACATTTTGCTATCCATCTCTTCTTCAATATTTTTAATATCCATTATGAAATATCTATTTGGCTTGGAAAAACTTTCATCGCACAATTTGTTGTCACTGCTTTCGCTACCACTATCATATGATTCATTATCTATTGTATCAATATTTTCCTCGGGCAAGATAATTTTCTTCCTACTAGGACTTAGAGTATCAAATTGTTCTTCCTGTCATTGTTGTTCCTGGTTATAATACGAACCGAGGTCGCTGGCAGCGAGGATTTTTTTCCGTTGAATTGAAAAATGTTCTGCCTTTTTTTGCAACCTTTTCAATTTTCTTTTTTTGAAGGAAGATCCACTCGCACTAGCACGTCCCATATTCGATAAGATTATGATAAATGTAAATATAAATAAAGAAAATAATAACCAGAAAATATTTTTTAATTGTTTCAACTTGTGTTCTCAATGATATGTAGTTCGTAGGTTTTTATTCATATCTACCTCAATTAATGAGTATATAATCATTTTGAAATGTTCAAATGATCAACTTCAAAAAATACCATCATATCTTCAGCATATTAGAAAAAAACATGCTCATGTGTGCAAGATTTAAATTCTTTTCAATTTTTAAACAAAGAAGGTTTGAAAAAAAATGTTTGTTAATTTATCCTTTCCTAATTTCCTCGTTTTTGCATTATAAATTTATACATTTTTTTTCAAATAAATATTCTATGAACCATTTGCTTCCCGAAGGCATAAAAATATTTTTTTTGAGAAAAAATCAAAAAAAGGGTTTGACTTATCCTTAACTTGTGTATTATTTTAAAAAAAACAGTGTGATCATCGAAGCCTGGCCATCACTGTAGAGAAAGATCTAATATTGTTTCTGAATAACCACAAGTTGGCAAGTGTGTAAAAATACTGAACCATAAAATGAATGATTCAGCATTCAAGGATAAAAGTAAAAACTGGTATTTTGTAATAAACTTCTAATAAAGAGATTTTCTGGGTATAATGTGAGTATAATAACGTGTTGTTGTGCTGCAAAGTTTTAAGCCACAAATTCACCTTTTTTAAAAAAGCAGCTTTAATTTATTACCCCCTTAATATAAAAACAGCAAATCTTTCAGCAAATCCATTTTTTACCTGATTTGATGCTAACTAAATATTACAAAAACTAAACAATTGTCAAGATTTTACAGGATATTCCAGACCAGCGGATCTGGTCTTTGAAATTATCTCAGGCACCATGAATTTTCAATCAGCAGTCGTGCCACGGCTGTTCGCCTCTCCTTTAAAAACCATCAAAACACGATCGTATGAAGCGAAAACATCGCCGTAGATCGTTTAAAAACCATAAAAATAAGATAAGATTTTACAGGATATTCCAGACCAGCGGATCTGGTCTTTGAAATTATCTCAGGCATCATGAATTTTCAATCAGCAGTCGTGCCACGGCTGTTCGCCTCTCCTTTAAAAATCATCAAAACACGATCGTATGAAGCGAAAACATCGCCGTAGAGCGTTTAAAAACCATAAAAATAAGATGATAAGAAGCTAAAACATCGCCGTAAATCTTTTAAAAATTATCGAAACACGATCGTAGGAAGCGAAAACATCACCGTAAATTGTTTAAAAACCATCAAAACGCGATCGTATGAAGCTAAAACATCGCCATAGATCGTTTAAAAATTATAAAAAACGGGATTGTGGGAAGCTAAAACATCGCCGTAGATCGTTTAAAAACCATAAAAATAAGATGATAAGGAGCTTAAACATCGCCGTAGATCGTTTAAAAATTATCAAAACGCGATCGTATGAAGCTAAAACATCGTCATAGATCGTTTAAAAACTATAAAAACGGGATCGTAGGAAGCTAAAACATCGCTGTAGATCGTTTAAAAATTATAAAAACGGGATCGTAGGAAGCTAAAACATCGCCATATATCGTTTGAAAATTATAAAAACGGGATCATAGGAAGCGAAAACATCGCCGTAGATCGTTTAAAAATTCTGTCTAAAAAGAATGTCTAAAAATAGTTTCAAGCAATTAATTTATCACGTTTTTTATTGTTTTTTAATTGTTTTGGGAGAATAATTCGTTTCGAAATTCGTTTCAAAAGTTTTTTCTGCATTCGTTTCAAAATAGTTTCGGAATCGTTTCCCATTCGTATCCCATTCGCTTCCACTTCGTATCATTTTTAAGCTTAGAGTTTAAAATAAAATTCAATCGTTTCACAATCATTTCAAATCGTTTCACTTTCATTTCATGAAACGATCTGTAAACGATTTTAAAAAATGATGATACGATCTCGAAACAATCATAATCGTTTCAATTTGTATAAAATGTGAAACGATTGTGGAGACGGTCCCTTACATAAGCCGGCCAAGCTGCCGTACATAATCCGGGCAGCATTCCTAATCCGGCCATCGTTTCACATTTTTTTAAAAATCATTCATAGACCGTTTCATGAAACAAAGGTTATTAAGCGATTTGATGGTAATTTATTTTGTTCTGTAAGCTCAAAAATGATACGAAATCAAAGATAATGGAAAATGATTGGGTCATTCCATGTTCATCATCATCATCATTCATCATTCTCGGCTTAACATCCGTTTTCCATGCTAGCATGGGTTGGACGGGGTATATTAATGACCCTCTTCCAATCTGATCTAGACTGTGTTAGATCTAAACTCAACTTCCTCTGTATCAAGTCTGTCCTTATAACCTCCTGCCAAGTCTTTCTCGGTCTGCCTCTGGGCTTTGCCCCAGGAACTATCAAGTCTCTACACTTTCTTACCCAATTATCCTCCTCCATTCTTTCCAAGTGCCCCAGCCAATTCAATCTTCTTATCTGGATAACATCTTTAATTCTACGGAGACTTAGCCTGCTTCTTAGCTCATCTGAACTCTTTCTGTCTCTCAGACTGGCGTTATCATCAGATTTTCAAAACTGATATAAACCACCCCTCAAGAAAATAGCTGAAATAAGGAAAATTTCAATGTCCGAGATCACCTGAAATACGTTATAAATAAGTTCCAGGAAATATAATATGGCACAGATGTTTATCTCCATAAAGGAAACCTACAGTGCCGATTGCGAGTACCTCAAATTAGCGCCGCGGCGCTAATTAAATTTTCATGATTTTAGATGCGGCGCTTGTAAGTATTAAAATATCACATAAAAAACAATTTGTTTTACGTTTTCAGTATTTATTTCTGAAATACGAATCCATGGAATGAATCATACCAGATCAGACATCAAGATCATCGAAATCGACACAATGCAACGACTTCACTTCTTCACTACTTCAGAAAACTTCAAGATTTTGTTGATAAGAAAAGAGTAGAATTTAAATAATCGAGTGCGGCGCTAATTAGAGGGCGGCGCTTATTACGAACTTTAAACTTCAGGTGCGGCACTTATTGGAGGGCGGCGCTAATTAGAGGACATACAGTAACTATACATGAGTACAGGTACATTAAATGCTGAGTGCAGTGCAAGAGGAGTACAAGTAATCGGCGAGTATACTACTCCATACCCTTGAGTATAGCCTTTTGCGCATGCGAGTACAATACGTGAATGATTTGTGAGTACATGTGCGAGTATAAGATAAAAAACGTCGTAACATAATTTTTTTCGATAGCTCACATTTGTCTGCTACCTTAGACATTGTGAAAACTTTTACTTCGTATTCGCGTCGTAAGAAAGAACATTTTATTTTACATTAAATTTTGTTTTCTTTATGTCTGCGATAGCTTTTTGAAATTATCAAAATTACGAAAAAAGCGAAATATAAAGTCAGGGAATGATTTAAGAAGGCTTTACAACCCTTATCGTTAACTTAAATCTTTTTCATGTACGTAGAAAACTATGTAGTGCATAAAAGAAACAAAATAATGAATTATTATAGATCGTCTGTAACAACGATGTACGGAAGATTCTTTCTCATGTTTTTATAATTTTATTATCCATTTTCATCTTACCAATCATAGTGTGCATAATAAAATGAGTGGCAGAAATGGGGAGGACAAAGTTTCCTGTGTCTTTTATTAATTGTACTAGTCGGTGGCCCGTGGAAAAATCCACAGGATTGCCGTCCTTTTCATACCGCCTTCAGTACGTACGTCTACGGGGTACCATTTTGCGTGACAGACAGACGTATACGGGTATTATAATATAGATTTTTAATTTTTTTTTCACATTTTTTGTGGCCACCTGTTGTTTGAAAGTAGCGAATATAAAACAGAAAAGAAAGAATGGATATCATTCAAACTAAATTGTTACATTTTTTACTGTTTTTTAACAGCATTTATGTCAATAACACCTAAAAATGATACCTGCCATACTGCTCTATTACCAGAAGCAAGTCATTTCAATAATGCTCAATGTGATTGCAAAGATATAAATAGATTAGAATAACATTCAACACAAAAGAAAAATTGATCTCCAGAATTGTGTTTTAGAGAGAGTGAGGAAATCGTTATTGAGAGAAAGAAATAAAGCACGTCAGTGAAGTAAGGTCATAAGTATTGGGTTCTTTTAAAAAACTTTAAATTTGTTTTATTTGTGTCATTTGTTAAAGGAAAACGGCAAATATTTATATGTTCCGTTCAGTAGGGTTTTTGTGATTTTATAATTCAAGCTTCATATATTTATAATCGTCTTTCGAAGAACAAAAATAACTAAATCAAAATAACTAAAAAATGAAAAATAAAAAAATCTTTAATAGTAACGGAATATTATTTTAGTAAGGAATTTTATGATCCATCCTTATTGAAATGTTAAATATCGTTATTAGCCATGCTTGAACTTTTAAGATCGCATGCGGGGAATTATTGAGGCGTGCAATGAATCGCAGGCCTACCTAAAATCTTACGAAATGGCCTGTAATATTACTATATTTCATTAGAAAACTCTCAAAACATGTATTAGCTAAGTTTAAACATCGCGGGATTTCTTTCAAAAACTGTTCAAACCTGACCATGATTAGTCTATATTACTGTATTTCATTTGAAAATTGTCAAAACGGAGTTTCCCTGAACTTAAGAAAACATTGTTCTTTGTTTTAAAAATATAACAACGAGATTTTGTGAAACCCAACATCGTCCTAATTCATTCAAAAAAAACATTGAAACAAAGAATAGCGTAAACACCGAAACACATTTTTAGAAAATATCAGAAAGTTTCTCATTTAATTATACTGTTTGCCTTTCGTGCACGCTAGCGAGTACTGTGTGAGTACAGTAGCAAAAATGTGCGAGTATTTTTGGCGTACTCGTACGCGCAGTATACTCGTCGCGTACTCATGGAATACCCACAGAAGAAATTACTTGTACCTGTTGTTTAATACTTGTGTATAGTTACTCGCAATCGACACTATACATACCAAATTTTGTTAATTTTGGAGATGGTGGGTTAAATAGAGCTGATGACTGACATTGAATGACCCAATTAGGAAACAATTGGAAAAAGAATTTGAAAATCTTTTAAAAAGGATTCTAAAAACAAAATTTGAAACAAATTTTTTTTCCAGCAATGCAGTTAAAAACAATTCAAATCGTGAAGAATTAATTATGTGAAACTACAGTACCGCTTACAGGGAATTCCACGAAGAAAACAACACGCGTGCTACACATCTCACGCGTAAATCTATTTTAGAAAATTTGCGCGTGTGTTTTTTCCGATTTTTTTTTCTGGTTTATTTCACTCTTATCAGTCCCGTGAGTGTTCTTTAAGTGGTGTAAAAGTGCTAAATATATTAACAAAACACCTTGGTTCGTTGTAGGAAGTAATTTATAATAGGTAAATAACATATAATTAAATTTAAACAGTGGACGAAGAGACGCTGACATGTGCCACACGTTGCACTTACTGCAATGGTCTGCCATTTTGTTTGTAGTGCTATTTATCCCCAACCTTGTTCCCAGGGTTATATTTTCTCCGTAGGTTATCTATTATCTATATATAACAATGATAAAAATGGGAGTCATTTTTTATTTATTGAGGTTTCCAGTTTTGTTTGTTAGCTTTTGGGAGACGGCTTGTTTGGAATCAGTCCTCGTCTTTTGAGGTGCGCGATCGCGCCCCCGCACCGCCGCACGCTCCTGCAACAATGGAGCAGCGTCTTCAATCACGCACCAAAAACACTTTAATCACTTCAATAATGCGCACCTGAAATGTCTTTTGTATAAAGTAATTATTTACTATACTAATAATCAAAGAAAAAAATGACTTAAAGTTCGGAATTTGAATGAAAAACATGCGCGTTATGTTTCGAGATTAATTCATTAGGTTAGGGCATCATTAGGTTGTATATCGCAGAAGTCGCCGGTGGCATGCTTCGAAAATGCTTGTCACTGGCACAGCTTAACATGAAGCAAAACTGTACAGGAGACTCAATTGTTAGAGTCTTCGCAGAACATCTCTTCTCACAAAACCGAGGGCAGGGCTGACTTATTGCCTGCTGTGTCGTGTGGGAGACAGAACTTCTGGACTTCTTTTTAATACGATATACAATTTTTTCGATTATTATTACTAAACATATTTGATTTCTCTTTCCCCTTTTAAAAAGATTTTTTAAACTTTTTCAACATGTTTTTTCTTTGGTATTACATCACGAGAACATTCGTCTGAAAGCTGTATTAAGGTACAGGACACCTAACCTCTCCCATGTTCTGGTTATATTTAACTTGCATGGGTGCGCACTCTTCTCGCAGTATTCTCTGTGACGATGAAGGTCGGACTGACTTGTGGCATGGTTCCAAATGGTCTTCCGTCTTTCGTTCGAGTCTCAGTGTAATGCACCAGCCGAGCATAAGAGTGTCAGCATGAAGGAAAGGGGCCGACTTTAATGTTCTCTATACCTTACGTTCTTCATTATAACACCAACCGTTTTTGCCGAAGCAACTACGGTATCTTCGTATTTTACGTCGGCAATTACGTCGGCAGTGCCGAATGCCGCCGCTAATTTTAAGGGCTGAATTGATACGAAGTTTTGATACGAATTATACGAATTACGTACGGAAATTTTGAGACGGTCCTTTAATAAAGATGCAAATACATTCAATTACTCAGTAGGCCTACCAGACGACCACACTTTTCATATGTGTTATCACGCACCTCAAATTATGAAAAATGAATAATCACTCTCCTCAATTAAGGCAAGACGCGTGAAATTCATCACGCACCTATGACAATCGAGGCGAGTGGTATCACTTGGCTGCTAAAATTCATATGACCAGGACTGGGAATAGTTTAAAGTTGTTTTTAGATTTAAAGTTGTTCTTTAGATTTTTAAAAGTAAAACAAGTATATATGTTATTTTCTTTTATATAGTTAAGAATTTTAAAATAAAATGTTCAACACACATTTAATTTCACACAGGCAGAAAAAAACACATTTAATTTAAACACGGGAAGAAAAAAACACGGCATTTAATTAACGTTTTTAAAAAAATTTAATTTAACCACAAGTGGTTATAAACTGTTTTTAATGATACAGTTGAAGCTGTCGACGTAAAACGATTGATTTTTGGAATACAGTTTTTAATAGCTAAATGCTTAAAGCATAGCCTTAAGCGGCGATATTAACTACGCTGTAGAAAATCAACTTTTATAATTCCTTCGTTAATTTTTTTATTTTACGCGAGTAAAGAGCGTAATTAGCGCGTGCGATGAATCGCACGCCTGAATAGTTGTTGCGCGTGTGTGGGCGCGTGCGCGTGCGATCGCACGCGTCTAATGGAATTTCCTGGCTTAAATGTAACTTTACATGTACGCAAGTTTTACGACGTCGTGTAACGATCTCATGTCTACATAAAGAACCTTTGCATATATTTTGTTTACACATGAACTTAATTGCGCGTCATCGTCGTGCGCGAGTCATAACAATAAGATTTGATGAATCCTTTTGTTCTTACATGTAACATGCATGCTATTGTTTAAAAGGGTTAACGATCACACAAAAGCTATTAAAAGATATATATATTTTTAAAAAAATGAATAAACACGCCTAAAGCGTTAAAGATTTTGTGTTTAATGTAAAATCATGTTTGTGCGAAGAATGTAAAATCAAAGCGATCATACTAAAACTTTTTATAATAGCTTTGTAACTTGTGCATTGCTACCTGTTTTTTTATTTCTATTTTGAGAACACTGTTTCGATACTCACGTGCCTCGATTTTTGTGCATGCGGCTAAATATAGTAGTTTCGAATACTAGTTTCGGACGATCAAATTAAACTTACTTGTATAAAGTAATTTGCCATTTTCGTGAATCCCAAGTTTTAATAATTTTTTTTGCGTTGCGTTTTGCTGCATCGCCGTATATCGTTTAAAAATCATGAAAACGGAATCGTAGAAAGCGAAAAGAACGCCGTATATCGTTTAAAAATCATGAAAACGGAATCGTAGAAAGCGAAAAGATCGCCGTAGATCGTTTAAAAATCATGAAAACGGGATCTTAGAAAGCGAAAAGATCGCGTAGATCGTTTAAAAATCATGAAAACGGGATCGTAGAAAGCAAAAAGATCGCCTTAGATCGTTTAAAAATCATGAAAATGGGATCGAAGATAGCGAAAAGATCGCCGTAGATTGTTTAAAAATCATGAAAATGGGATTGTAGATAGCAAAAACATCGCCGTAGATCGTTTAAAAATCATGGTCCCTAAATAAAATATAACATTTAGGTTTGTGTAAAAACAATAAAATTGCGCGCAAAACACGAGATTCTATCAAAGTATCATAATAAATCGCATGTAAAAGCAAAAGATAATACGGTGCCGTTCATGAGTAGAAACAATAAAAACTTAAAGCTTTGTTAAATTTTATATTTTTTCTTCCGTTGATCCCTTGACAGCTATAGCAATTAAATACAACAATGAGTTACGCGAAGTTTACATGAGCTAATTAAAGTTCGCATGTGAGACATGAACTCTATTGTTTTCAACATGCAAATATAGCTCATGTATTTAACAATAGGTTAACAATAACTATGAACGTTCAGACGAACCTGAAGATGATAATCGTGCACATGTAAAGTTACATTTAAGCGGTACTGTAATTTTAGACATTTCTTTACAAAGTGGTGGGAGGGAGGGGTCGATTTTCCGAAATTTGGTAAAAATAGAGGTTGAATATTTCCAAGTAAAAACTGGGATTATAAGCAAAATAAGGGGATTGTTGTAAAAAGGGTGGGATTGCTCCATATTCTGGATTAAATTATTGCTTCAACTACTTCAAGTAAGACAGATCATTTAATTTAGCCTTGAAACAGCAATTGCTCATTTTTGGTATTGTTTTTTGCAGCCAGTTTCTATTTCGTCCTTTTAAAAGTTACATCCTGTTTATTTATTTATAGTTAAATTATTTATAGTTAAGTTTCTGACCAGTCTACCAACAAGAGTAAACAAAGTTTGACAATTTCAAGTGACTAGAAGTTGTCCGTGGACTCTTTTAATCTTCGCTTTTATCGTAGTTTTAATAATTTTGGACGGCACATGTGGACATGTCCAAATGACAATTTAAAAAAATCTGAAAGACTGTCATCGAAGAATCTAAAGAACGACAAAGACATTATCATCTTTCTGGCTAACAAGAGATAGATTAGATGTGCATATTTTACATGGCTAGCCTCGCAAATATTGAGGGATATACCCTGTCTATTATTTCCAGGAGGGGCCATGGCTTAGATCAGGAGTCCTAGAGTATTTAATGCTCATTTTGAACTACACAGACCGAATTAGGGTCCACACCCTGTCTATTATTTCCAGGAGTGGCCATGGCTTAGATCAGGAGTCCTAGAGTATTTAATGCTCATTTTGAACTACGCAGACCGAATTAGGGTCCGCGCTCTACCAACTCCCTGCAACATCCAACGGCACAATCCCCAATTTTCCTCACATGGCTTGGGTTAACCTGGGCTATGGTAACATTCACTCGCCCATATTGAATCGCTGCCAAGGGGAATCGAACCCCGGTCTCCCGCACAAAGTGCGAGATTTATAACCACTAAACTATGGCGCCATTACTAAACTACGGCGCCAGAGAAGAACAACAGTCATTAGAAATACACCTGACTACGTCCGCAAGTGCAATGAACTTCTCAAGAAAGATCCCACAAAAGTAAATGAACGAGACGCAAGAAATATCTTAATGGAGTTAAAGAGAAGGAATACTTTGAAACAAAGCAGTATTATCAACTGAAACCTTGTGACAGACCACCAACTCTACAGGGAAATCCAATTCGACCAATAGTCTCTTGCACTAGCACACTGTTATACAGTCTATCAAAATTTGTTGCTTTTATCCTCAGTAAATTTACAACCACTGACTATAGCAAGAACTCAAAAGAATTATCAGGATACATCAGAGAAATAAACAGCAGACGACGAATGAATGGTATCATTTGATATGTTTCCACAAAGGACACCTTAAACATCATTAAAGGCAGTATTGAAAACGATACTGCATTTGGTGGTAAGACAAAAAATCCAGTACCAGATTTTCTGGTAATTGCGGAAATATACATACAAGTGCACTAGACAACAGCATTGGTCACATCAGACACACGTGCAAGGGCTTGGAAAAGATTTGTTTACAACGTATTTGCCATAATCAAAAGATCCCATCTAGGAAAGTTCCATGAACACATCAACGGCCTCCACTGTCAAATCAAATTCATTATCCAGCTTGAATAAGATGAAAGCATTGCTTTCCTTGACACGTTGGTCAAACGCAAGAATGGTACCATTTCAGTTTCAGCATGTCGTAAACCAACACACACTGACCAGTACCGTAACTACGAATCAAACCATCAGAAACTTTGCAGAGACAGTGTCATTTCTTCATTACTGAATCGTGCCAACAGCGTAGTCAGTGACTGCGAGGAAACAAGAGATTGGTCATAAGAATGCATTATTCGCAAATGGATACAGTCAGAAAGTTATCATGCAAGTAGAAAATAAAATAAAGGGAGATCCAACAAAGACAACATTGAAACATCAGTAGAAATTCATCGCATCAGCATTTATGTATCATTTATTGTATCAGGTACCAGCAAGATCCTTCATCGAGTTTTAAAGCAACACAAGATCAAATGCATTCTTAACTTAAGATGCATTACGAAGCATTTTGTCTAAACCAAAAGACAAAACTAATTGATGGAACAAAGTAATGTTGTTTATGAAATCCTGTGTAAAGATTGTGATGCAGTATATATAATTGAAACAAAAAGGAAATTCAAGCAGCGAGTTCAAGAACATATGCGCGAAGTGAGAAAAGGAGATGTGTAGGAAAACGAAATTGCAGACCACAGCTGTAGCAGAAGTCATAAGTTCAACTAGAATGAGAAGAAAATCATTGACAGAGAATCTAAACAACGGCTAGGAAGATAAAAGAAATCATCAATAGTGTAAAATGTGACAAATATATAAACTTCTTGTATAAACTTCCTGAGATTTGGTTGCCAGCTCTACAGAAGAAGTAGTTATTTCCATTTAGGTCCGAAAAATGTTAATTACCGTAATTAACTGTAATTTGTTCCTGATTGGTTAATTCTTATGAATTTCAATACTATGTAATTATATAAATAGATGCTCAACATCATTTTACTTTGCCCGATGAAGGAGGAAGGATCTCCCGAAACGTTGCCTACTAAACTATCATGTTCAAGAATAATGAACCTTCAACAATAGTGGTTCGACAATATAACTTATAAAATAAATTTAAACAACCAAAAAAGATATTGAAAACTAAGAAGATGATCTCCAGCCAATTGGAAATGCTAAATTCTAAAATTTTATCCATGGCATAGTTTGAAAAAAGATTAAAACATACCTTAAGGACGTATGTATCGTAGAAAATGCATTATAAATGTTTGCAATTTAGATGTCGTATAAATGTTGTTGATTATGTAATTTTCCCTTAATTTCGTACTATAAATTATATCGAATTTGCTTTTTTTGTGCACAAAATTTTTAATGCCTGCACAACTAGTTGTAAATTTGACTTCAAACAAAGCGCTAAAAAATGTTGTGAAAGGCAACAAAATATTGAAAATCGGAAACCAAGACAATGAATCAGGTGTTGTATATAAAGTAACGTGTGGAGATTGTGGAAAATATTACATAGGAGAAACAGGAAGGAAGTTGACAACACGAATAAAAGAACACAAAAATGGCGCAAAAAACGATCAAGAAAACGTCTCTGGAATGTCCAAACACATTAAAGAAACAAAACACGAAATGAACTTTGAGAAAATAGAAATTCTCTATAGAGAAAACAATTTTATTAAAAGAAAATTTAAGAGGCATTAGCGATTAAACAACACAAATCGGATTTATTGAACAAAAAAGATGAAATAAGACGATTATCTGAAATTTGGGAAAACATATTATAATTTTTAACGACTTTTATTGTTAATAAACGATTTTTAAACATTTTATTTATATCAAGAGAATTTTTAACATTTTGTACATGCATGTTGAAAGACGTTTTTAGTTGTGATCTGAAGATGCTCTGACAAAGATCAGGGAGAAAATTTATCAAATTTAATTTGTTATTTATTGCCTTAAACCCAAGAAATATTTGCTAATTAACTATGAAAAGGCAAACCTATAAAGAATTCATTAATTTTGTTGTCTGCATAAGTCCCCTATTCCTTTTTGTGACATAAATATTTACAATTTAGATACTGCTCTTATCTTTTGCGACATTTAATTTTGTGAATTTGGGCAGACATTTATGACGCATTATTTTATACTTGAATTATGCCTTAAGGTATTCAAATGCTGTAAGATTCCTGTTATTAAAATGTAAATGCAATAATTAATTAGCAACATATTTCTTTTATTTAGTGCAAAATGAAAGTCATGCTGTGAAATTTATGAGAGACAACTATCCTCCTAACTTTCGCTATCCTGATTTTGCACCTCAATGGAGAGCCGAGTTTTTTAATGCCAGTGAATGGGCTGATCTTATAAAGGAGTCTGGTGCAAGGTAATTAATAATTTTAAAATGCAATATAACTACTCTTGTGAAGTCACAAAGCATTCTGTGATAAAATTTAAAAAAAAAACTTTAGATGAGATTAAATGTTTTTTTTTTTAATGTATATTTATTTAAGGTACTACGTGATAACAAGCAAGCACCATGAGGGATTTACGTTATGGAAATCTAATGTCAGTTGGAATTGGAATGCTGTCGATAATGGGCCACATAGAGACCTCATTGGTAAAACTACATTCAAATCAAAATTGACGTCTTTGATAGTTTCTATAGATAAAAATAGTATTTCCTAAAGAATTCTTGACATTTTGTTTATTAATACTATACTATCTTTAAGGTGAACTCGCTCATGCAATTCGTACGCGCACTAATGTACATTTTGGCATGTACTACTCGTTATTTGAATGGTTCCATCCACTTTATTTGTTTGATAAGTCAAACAACTTTACAACACAAGAATATGTTAAGGTATGATCCCATGTTTACCAGTTGTTTCTGTTAATTTGCAAGGGAAATGTTTAGTAGTAAACTGGTTAGACAGAAATACCCTTTCTGATAGTTACTTCTCAATTTCTCTGTGTTCACAAGGTTATTGTGTATCTATTCTTCTCGTTTTTATTCAGAACGTTGCTCTTCCACAGATGCATGACTATGTAACACGTTATAAACCCGAATATATATGGTCTGATGGCGATGCTGGTCCAACTGACTATTGGATGGCGAAAGAATTTTTAGCTTGGCTGTACAGTGACAGGTATGACAATTTATTAGAATCATGTTTAGATTATGTACTTTTCATCCGACCCTTGACCATTTTAAAGAATTCTACATTTTGAGACTGGAATAATTTTTAAATAATTCTATAAAGTTGTATGTTTTTTAAAAGCACGTCTTGGTAATAAAAGCATAATAAAATTTCCAAATAGTCTTTGGTATGTGAGTTAAAGGCCCTTTGCGTTTTACTAATTATGACATCAACTGGTTCTAGTTGTCTGAGTCCATAGTTATCTGAGAGCCAAAGGAGTGAAATTATCAAACAATAATAGACTTTTTCCAAATTCATTTTCGTTCTGTGGAATATACATACCAAAATACCGAATAACATGAAAACAAGATTAGTTATGAACAAATTTTAAGTTTATAGCGAAGTAGTGCAGATATGGTTTGTTTGATTTCAATATTTGATAATATGGGTAATAACATGTATCTGTCAAACATTGGGCTGTTCTAATGTTTTGTTTATTATTCTTGGTGTTAAATGAGCTGGGTATTAGCTTGCTTTTAATATCATGATATGAGTAGCTAGATGGCTGGCTGACTTATTCTAAACAAACGTGAAATTTCAAGCTGGTTACTAACATTGGTGATGTTGCTGGTACATATCCTGTGTCTCCAGTTATTAAGTCTACCATATTTTTCAAACAACATCTGTAAAAACAACATTAGCCAGGCTTACTGACAGTGCTTTTAAAATAATAGTTGACCTTAAAGGGTGCCTGTTTATTTTTTTCCAAATGAGATTAGTTTTGGAAGTATTTAAAACCTACATTGTACACATTTGTGATTTCAAAATTAGAATACTAATTTGACTTGGTGGGGCAAGTTGGAATTTAAACTTTCCTTATTTTTGTCACATTTTAAGTCTCTATCGTAGATTGTTTTTGGTTAAAAAAAATATTTAAAATCCCAAAATATAAGGTTAACAGAAGGGATGATATCCTAATTCCTAAATTTTTTTGAGAGTTAGCATCTTGGTATTTTTTCAGGCAAACGAAATCTTGCAGTGATTTTGCTCAGTCAAAAACAATTTTTTTTTGGGAGGATCACTTCACAAAGCAATTTAAAAAATTTTCCTCGAAAAAAACACACAAATGGTTACTCGAACAGTTCCATGGAGGTTATTTTCTGTGAATAAATAATTTGAACAGTTCTGCAAGATTAATTTTTAAGATTTTTTATGTATATGAGCATAAATACATAAGGACTTGGTTTTTAAGAACATTGAGACTGAGATTCTGAGAAAATTAAGCACGTTTACAGTTGAAATTCAAACTTCCTTATAGGAAAAAGGTATTTTTCATTTTATATTCCTTTTTTGGATAAAAATCTAAAAAATAGAGTGCCATTTAAAAAAAAAGACTTTATCTTTCTATATATGGAAATTTATGATAAGCTATATGCTCTATCAATTCATATTACTTACAAATTATAAGTATTAGGTTAACCATCACAATGCTTGATACAAATGTACGATTATTGACAATCGGTAAGAAAGAGAGTAGTGACAGAGGGAGTGGTGACAGTTACATAATCACAACAGCCAATAGTTTGAAAATGTTAATTTTAAATATCATTAACAAATGTTGAAAATGCTTTGTTGATTTCTCATGTAACTAAGCTATAGATAAAACCATGGAAAAAATACTTGTGAAAATGTGAAAATCCAGCCTTTTCATTATTCTTGATTTTGAAATTTCTTTACTGTCCCGTCCTTTTTCCCCAAAGTCAATGTTACTTAACTCTACTTAACTAGTACTCCAGGTTTCTGAAGGACTTTTGTTAACATCAGCCAAGCATATTCGATATTTAACATTGATTTTGGGGGAAAGGAGAGCTCAAACTGAAATTCACTTTTAGGGTTTTAGCCTAGCTGGCTACTTGCTGTTTTGCCTGTTAATTATGCTGGCTGGCTACCAGCAAGCTAATTTTTTTTTTCGAACTGATTAGTGTAATATGAAGTGCCACTGAGCGTTAGTAAACTGTACATTAAGTTTTAGTTCTAAATTTATAAAAATGTATTCACATCATTCTAAAAACGTGGCTAGGTTTTAGGTTTGGCTAGGTAACATATACCAAAAGAATACGCTCTTACAATCTGCAATATTTTAACTTTTTTTTATCACACTATCACTACCAATACCCTCTTTATAACTGTGTTAACTTCGATTATGTGAAACTGCCAGTTAAAAGCTGTAAAAGTCAACAGTTTGTTGATACATTCTTCAAACTTGCATGTAAACAACTAGCATTCCGAAATTTGCTCATAACTAATCTCGTTTTCCTGTTATTCTGCATTTTGTATGCATATTTCACGGAACCAAATGGGTATGAAAAAAGGTCTAGTGATGATTTTCACAAACTTGTAAGTGGTGTCTAACATCACTGTTATTAGCCAACATAGACTCACCTGTAAGTGGCTAACATCCAATGTGTTCAGGGGTGGATTTAGGTTTTTTTTTGACTGGTGTAAAATAGCCTCAAAGAGGCTCAATTGTGGAAGGCGTTTTGAGCCTCCCAACGGGACCGCCGCCCTTAAGGCCCTCTAATGGTCAAAACACTTCACTTCTCATTTTTACTTCAAGTCAAGTAAATTTTACTGTTTTTGTTCAACTTTGAACAAGACTTACAAACATCAAATTTTCTTCTTTTTTATTCGAATTAAGTGTTACAGTTATGTCTTAAATATTACAGAAAATCTTGGACGGAATTGTGTTTCTTCAGCGTCGGGGTATAGTAGATACATTTGTGATACCACTGTACTCAAGTATTGTCGATGCAGCTAAAAAATAAAAACACACTTCTGAATGTAACCTGGAAGCGTTTGCGGCATTTTCTGTACGAAAATGCGAAATCGACAATCAGAAAAAAGCGGCTTTGTTTATGAAATTAGTCACAATTAATTCCGCTACTACATTGTTTTTTAAACCAATCAGCTTGATTTCATGAGAATTTCATGAGAATTTAAACCAATCAGGATGTTTTAAATCATAACTAGAGAAGTATATACACAGCACATGTATGTAGATGTTTATTGTTTATTCTAGATCATTCTTTAACTAATATAATATTAATATTAATATTCGCGTGTAATTTTGTTCCCTACACCTTTCGAGTTCGCAAGAAGACTGTTTTGTACAGAACTTCTAAAATGTTGTTCCGTCATTTCAAATAAATAGGTATTATCCCATGGTATTATCTTGAACTTGCAAAATGTTTCATGTAGTTCGTGAGATACAGGCTGGAACAAATCAATGCGTTCTGTTAGCGGGCAAAGCAAGGGTCATAAGGTTAAGTAGCCGAAAGCGGTAAAAAAAACGCAATCCGATCAGACTTCGGAATCAGATGCTCGTGGAAACATTTCGTCTGGTCGCCGCGACCAGGCGAGATGTAGAAAGAGCAGGTTTGCGGGACGCCAACCAAACAAATTGCTTGATTTTTTGAGGTGTTAATTCTTGATTTATTTCGACCTGTTTCTAAAAATATTTTTATGTTATTAGTATATCTTTAAACATTTATAGTGTATTTATTTGTTTTATATTTTTTTCCAAAATACCAGCTGGGGCCTACAGAATAAGTTAGTGACCAACAAAAAAGGTGCTAATGCAGTTATTCAATAACTGCATTAGCACATTTTTTGTTGGTCACCCCCTTCTCCATAAAATATGTTTTCTCAACAATACACCAGCGTATCACAACTCATCGCGAATCTTTAAAGTATTAAAATTATATCAGAATTAAGGTCTCCCCAAATGTACAAAAAAGTAATCTGTGAAAATTAATACTTTAACAATACTGTGCTAAACTTAATACTCATAAGAAAGAAACGAAGACGTTATTATTGCTTGTGGTGTAGCGATATTTCGGAACTGTTTCAGCATACCTGCGACATGACTAAAAACGTTATGAAATTTAAGATATCTAAGATTTGACCATAAAGTTGGATCCTACAATTTTAAAAACAAAAAAAAGAAATAGAAGTAGGCGAAAGAAACGAAAATATTATGACTACGTTCATCTGTTTAGAATTAACAAAAGAGACTAAATCCAAAATGCGATTCCCTGGTATTATTATTTAGACTAGCCAGGGGGACCCTGCATGGAAACGCCGGGTTAAGCTACAAATAGCTGTGTTACCCGGCGTTACACGCCTGGAAGAGAGATTAATAAGAACCGTAAACTGTGCCACACATTCAGGTGAAGCACTTTAGTATGTCGTAAATCAAGTGAGGCGCACAACATTATGGTGTTTCTGGTGTAATATATTTTTCAAAAAATAGGCGCACAACATTATGGTGTTTTCAGTGTAACATATTTTTCGAAAAATAATTTACAACTGTTGCTACCCTGTCATAGCAAAAACAGTCGACAAACCTTTTTTATTTTTTGGAGAATGTTCCCGCTGAAAGTTTGAAAATAAATTTTACTCCGAGGTGACTGCTTAGTATAGGCAAACAATGCTGTACATCCAATATAGGCATAATAGCCTTTTTCAAATAATCTTTATCGCAACTTTGGTTAAACAGAAACACAGGAAACAGCCCATTTTTAACATTGGACTGAGCGCTTAATACAGGTAAACTGTGTCACCAATGCGTTTATGCAAAATACCCTTTTCAAAAAAACTATGTCGCAACTTCGGTGTACATAACAACACAGGATACACTACGTTAACACTTGGCTGAGCGCTTACTACATGCAGGTAAACTGTGTTGCATATCCATATAGGCATCATACCTTTTTCAAAAAGCCTTTATTGCAACTTCGGTTTAAATAAAAACACAGGACTGTTTCCCTGTCCAGCTAAAAAAAATCACTTAACAAATTTATTTTGCGGAGTAAGTTTTCATGCCAGTAATAAAAAGTGTCGCTACTGCATTTAGCATAAAAAATATTGATTAAGAATTTTGTTGTAGCTAGCTAGCCAAACTGCATTTGGCTACTTTTACTCTTTAGCGCCAGAGCCACAACCCAACATAAAAATAAATAATAATTCACCAAACTTTAAAAGAATAAGATTAAATAGGGCTGGCTAGCTTGGCTTCAGCAGCATGCTGCCTTGAAATCTACGTTTGTAGCTAGCTAAAATCTTGAAATTGGTTTGTTTCAGATTTACACATGGCTAGAAAACGTGATGATATTTTCATCTTAACATGTGAAAACATAGACACAATGAAGAGAATATCTTAAACGTTGATAGAACTAAAATTTAGGCAATTAAATAATTTATACTAACCCCACCAAATATTTCTCTTTGCTTCAAAAAAACTGGAGTATAAACTGAATTCGGCCCCTCAAAAGGAACGACTCGTACCTTAACCCCTAGGGCTCGGTTTAGTTGAACAAAATCCGCCTCGTTAAAAACCTAACTGGAAATGAAAATTGGAAGGAGTATCCAGCATAGCTCATCAAATAATATTAAAATAACACTCTATAACAATATTTGTGATCAAATTCGTAACGCAGTCTTCATTCTTTCCCAATTTCACGAATATCAAGACACGCACACAGCGGGCGTAGCGCTAGACCGCGGGGTCAGGTCGGACTTTAAAAGTCGTGACGTTACGGCAATCGGTTAAAAAATCGGTCGAAGAAGAAGAAGAAGAAAAAGACCGCCCGTTTTAATAAGATCTCGGATGTAATCCGAAATCTTAATTACTATGCTGTCAAAATAAATGGATCTAAAATGTGCTACAGAAAATAATGTAGGAAGAGTTCAGCTAGCTATTTTTGTACAGTACTTCTGTATAACTAAAAAAACATGTTTTGATATAAAACAGTAGACAATCCTTCATTTTGGAGTCAATTATAACCATGTAAACAATCAAAAAACTCACGTCTTCCTGAAAACTTCAAAATGGCGAAATGAGGTCCTAAACAAAGTTTGGACAGCAAATTACGGAGAATTGTTCTAAACAGAGCATGCGCAGATTAAATTAATGATGTCATTGTAACAAAATTCCGTCGTTCATAACTTACGGACGATCTTACGAACTGATCAAACTTCCCATAATATAGCATAGTTGATAGACAAAAACCCTGGTTTAGAAACTTTCGAGTTTCTCATTCATATCTTATTCAGAACGTTATTCTATTGTTCTTTTTCCTGACCGTGCACAACTCAATTTCACATTGCGCATATTAAGCAAAGTTTCATAAGAAGTTTAGAATAGTAATCAGTAAAGTAATTATTTTTATGATATAGAAGTATTTTTTAACAAATAAAATGTTTTCGTATAATGAAGAGAGTCATGTCTTATAATTTTACAAAAAAATTAAAACGTAAAGTCCAGCTATTTCCGCATAATCACAAAAAATGTTAAGGGAAAAATGTTTTCGATTTTTCTCGACTGTTCATATACATAATTTAATAACGTGAATAAATTCATTTTTGTGTCTATGAAACAAGATTATCATGCTTAAGTAAGTGCGGAAATAATAATACTATAACCTGTTCCCATGCAGCTACTGCATTTCGAAATCGCGATGTGTTATAAATCAGTGTGTCAGAACAAAAATTTATTATCAACATTTGCCATAAGGTAATAGTAAAAACAAATAAAAAGTAAATATAAACCGAAAAGCTGCTGGTAATTTTAACTTCTGTGTTTTTATTTGTTTTTACTAGAACAAAAATTGATTTTCAAGTATCGACATGCGATAGAATGCCGGGAGATAATTGTTCTATAGTTGGATGTCATTAGTTGAAGAAAAAAAGGGGTAGGGATATTTAAGTAAGTGGCTGAATGTGATAACAAAAAGTAGGGAGCTCAATGAGAATTTTAAGCTGTAGATAAAAAACGATGAGTTTACACCTGCGAAAGACATTTTCATGCGGAAGATATAATTACATGTAAGCAGCGTACCTTAAAAAATTACAAAACATTATATCGTGCGGTCCGAAATTTAGACTCTTTTTATAAGAATAATTGTAGACTCAGAATCATACAAATTCTAAGATTATTTACTCAGACTCAATAGCCTCAGGATAGAGGCTGTCTAAAATCTTTTTGCAGGAATCAGCTACAATACAAGAAAATCTCTGAACAGTTATGATTGACAAATCGACTTCTTCATTATTTACTGCTGTAGTTGATGTATGCTTTATTTTATGGAGTTTCAACCCACCTTTACTCTTGCAACGTTTTTCACAAATTTCGCACATAAACGAACCTGATTCAATCTATAAATGAATAAGAAATTAGCTGGATCTTTTTAAAAACTACAGTTTTATTAACAAAAGTCAGATAAAGTTAGCTAGCTAGCTTGCTAAGCGTGAGCATTTTCTTAAAAATTACAAAAAGTACTTACATTTTCAGCGATAAATTCTATTTCATCTTCTGGTATTTCATTTTCTTCTAAAAACTCTAAAATTTCATCAAAATCGTCGTCTAAATAGTAAAAAGTTTTTTCCTCATGCAATGTTTTCTCTTGTCGCTCTGCCATTTTTGAATCAGCGTGCACGGTTAGCTTAAAAATGCGCACTTTCAACATCAGCGAAAAAGTGATCTTTGGCCCTTTGAAGTTTACCGATTTTCTTAACCAGGGTTTTTGTCTATCAACTATGAATATAGTGAGTTTTGACAAATTCTCAGGCTCTTTTTAAGCTTTAACAAAGGTGTTTACCAGCTTAGTCAGAAATTTTAAAAATAGGAATAATTGTAATTTATATTCAGCCCAGTTCGTGATAATATCCTGGTGAACGACCGTTGGGGCCCAGAAGCAACATGCAAACATGGAGATGTAAAAAACTGCGCCGATCGTTTTACTCCTCGTAAGATTTTTATTTAGTTTGATGTCGTAGCAATAATCTTGCTATATAATAATTTTACCAACACAAGTCTATGCGTGCTAGGTGCATATTGCAAGTAGAGTGTGAATTCAGTTTAATTTTTTTGTTGGTACTATTTTGTGCTTAATTGTAGGGGGGGGTCAAATTGCAATTTTTCGAATTTTTCACCCCTAAAATCATTTTATAATGACCCCCCCATTTTATTGAAATTTGAGAATGAGATCCACCTCCTCATTTTATTATCACCCCCATAATAAGTTTTTTGGATATCACAAAGCAGCATCTTTTCTTATAATCAAAACACAACTCTCTTTTGGAACAAATCTCAAGAACAAATACTATTTACAGGTGAAAAATAACAAATATCAACAAAATGTCAGCACAGTTTACCTTAAGTGCATTAATTTTCGCGAGCATTTAATTTCGCGAGTCGAAAAAAGTGACATTTCGCGAGCATTAATTTTCGCGAATGGATGAATGTGAAATTTATTTTCGCGAATGGATTAGTGTGAAATTTTTCGCGAGCATTTATTTTCGCGAATGGTAGAATGGACCAACCTCATTCTCAGGGCTCCTTGCCTTTTTTGAAAATATTTCTGATTTTTTTTCGAGAGAGAAGAAGCCCTGAGGACGAGGTAGAGAATGGACGAGTAACAAAGGAAAAAGTTGATACAAGGTTTGATTTCTTTTAAGTTTCTAAAGGCAAATGAGATACGGTCAACCATACGATCCAACCATACAGGTAAATATACTAAACGATAATATATAACATTTCACGTAATACTTTAAAAATCATGGTTACATGGAGAAGAATTGAAATCGTAGAACAAGTTGTGGTCAGTTATATGATAAGTATATATACCATATTTAGAGCATAATGTATTAAGTAAATAGAAAAACCCAGTAAATATATAGTAGCAGTAACATCCCTCAAAAGCGTAAAAGAAGAGATCTACCACCAAAAGCTATCGATCAGTCGAAAAAAAATAACGATATAGACATTAGAAAATTTTTTAAAAAAATAGAGAAAAAAACAAAAAGTAATGAAAATGATAAAGAAGGAGGAGAAACTGAACTTATTAAAATAGACTAAATGGACTTATTTTGCGTTCTTGATGTAATATGTTTTATCAAAAAACAAAAAGATAAAACGTAATAATAAAAAAAAAAATTAGAAAATTTAAAAATTTCGCGAGCATTAATTTTCGCGAATCAACATTTTCAAAAATTTCGCGAGCATTAATTTTCGCGAATTGGCCTTTTCCAAAAATTTCGCGAGCACAAAATTTCTCGAATTAACCCCGAAATTCGCGAAATTTAATGCTCGCGAAAATTAATGCACTTAAGGTATTCCTTAAACATGTCAAAAACATTGTTATCTTTATTTTTAGTTGTTTCACTAGTGTTAGTTTATTTAAAGTTAGTCGTTTTATCCCCCCTCCCTTCCCCCCTCCCCCCATTTTACAGAAAATTTCGTAATACCCCCATTATATTATGACCCCCCACTTTAAGAAATTTTCCCCGGAGTACCCCCCCCCCCCCCTGCTTATTCGACCCCCCCCCCCCCCCCCTACAATTAAGCACAAAAGAGTAGCTTAGCACTTGAACCAATTTCCAATTTTACAGAAATTGAACAGTTGTGTGTTAATTGTTTGGCTAAATAACTTGGCCATCTTTTATTAGTTTTTACTAATTTCTTTTAGATTCAAAAGTGAATTTTAAATGGGAAGACGCAATGACTCTTGATAAAGAATCATGGGGATACCGAAGAAAAGCGACTGCCACGGAAGTGTACGACATCGAATCTCTCTTAGCTTTGCTGGCAAGAACTGTTAGGTTAGGGCGAATATTTTTTAAAGTTTCCTTTCCTTTAAAACAATTTTGTCGTCATGCTTTACGGTCTTTGAATTTGATTTAGTGCTGGAGGAAATTTATTGATGAATGTTGGGCCTACAGCTGATGGAAGAATTATTCCAATCTTTCAAGAGCGCCTAAAACAGCTTGGCTCGTGGATGCGTATTAACGGTGACGCTATATATTCAACCAAGCCCTGGCGTGTTCACAATGATACTGCCGCAAAGAAGATCATGTAAGAAAGTCTTGTCGACGCCAATGTTAGTTGTTTGTCCGTCCACGTTTATTTTTCATGTTTCTGTTGCAGGTACACATCGAATCGTGGTACAGTGTTCGCGATATTACTGCAGTGGCCACCTAATGGAATAATTACTCTGCACGAGGTAATCCCAACAAGTTCGACTGCCATCTTTCTACACGGCTACCCATCTAAGCTCACTTGGTTTGGAAAGAGCGGTAAACCTGGCATTCAGATTGATGTTAATCATATTAAACAACGACCGTGTTCGTGGGCGTGGTCGTTGCGAATGTATTTTGTCCAGTAAAACCTTTTACGTGCGATGTGAGACGAAATGTTGAAGAAAACTGGGTCCAATTACGAATTTAAAAAAATTAAATTGCTACTGTTTTGTGAGCTAAACTAGTAGTCGACACTTAGGTAAACGAGCCATGAAGTATATATACGATTGCCTAAGAGCTGTTAGATAAAGACGGGAGGTATTTGTTAGGTATTCTTCAGGCTTGTACATATATTCTATCAATGTGCCAGTCCAAATACATTTGGAAAGAACCGAAATGTAACCTTTTTTGCGAGACAAAAGTCGCGGAAGTTTTATTTTATTTTATATTATTTACTAACCCGAATTGCGAATTCATGGTTATAACGAAAAAAAGGAACTATGTATTATTTTACACTTTTTCAAAAAATTGTTTAAATGCAAGTAATGCGTCGAATGCGTTTCTGTCATCGACGTTCTAGTTAGGATCGTCAGTGTCATCGTATTGATTGGTTCTTTATCATCTTCATATAGAGCAGCCAACTTCAATTTATCCAGAAACTCGATCACCCAAAAATATTCGCTAACCTGCACGCCCTTCGCCCTGCAAGTAAGACCAATCTATCACATGATTGCATGTTTCACAGCGAGATCTCCCCGGGTCTATTTTTTTGGTCAAGAATAAACTTTTGCGATTTGTGATAACAAATATTTCGCGAACGCGGTTTATAAAAATCAAATCAATTTTATTTTTGAGAAGTTTAATCACCTTCAATGATGTTGCTGCAACGCTTTAAATCGCTTTGACGCTGTATGTTGCAAATTCATGGTAAGATGATTCCTATCTGTAACTTTCATGCAACATTTTTCTAACATCGGGAGTTACTGTTGCTGCAACAAATTTTTGTCTGCTTGGTTACCGCAACTGTCTTACAAAAAGCATTAAATTAACGCGTATAAAAAAATATGTTTATCTTTATTTTGAGAATGGTTCATTGACTACCAATAACACTTGCTTTCTTCAAAAAAATTTACAATATCGTGCTCTGCAGCTTGTTTATTACACTTTTTTTATAAGAAAATTTTTTATAAGAAAACTAGCCTCAAAACCTCAAAATCTTGAGAAAAATTTAAGAAAATCCCCAGCCTCAGTGTGTTAAGATCCAATTTTGGAGACCTTGATATTTACATTTACAGTTACTAACTCACCATAATTTCCAAAACACAACACAATCAAGTGTCTTTTTTCCAGTCAAATATACATCCTAACAAATTTTTATCCAAAAAATAGCAAAAGAAATTTTTTTCTTCAATAAAATTAAAAGATGTGTCAAATAAAATACATTTACAGCTGTCGATAAAATATCGTAGTTATTTATAAAGGAAAAAAAGAAAAAGGAATGAAAATTAATTCTAGTCTATATTCAGGCATTTTGCTAAGAAGATTGAGGCTCGGGTCATTATTTTTCACAAAATTAATTTAAACAATGGTTAACTGAAACTGAATTCGTGTATTGTGAAACTCATTGCTTGAAGTTATATTAAGCAACTGTCCAAAAAGCTGAAGGAAACCTTGCATGTGGATGAAAAAATCGTTTCAAAAAAGTATTTACCTTAGGAGTCTTCTTTGCATTTATTTATGGCCTTAACATTCCCAAAAAGCTACCCATTTACTGATAAGTTCTAGTTTTTCTTTTTCAAATGACATGTTTTTAAAACGCTATACAGCTTTTTTATTTTTTCACTAAACAAGCACACATTTTATTGCACACACAGATACACAAAAACAAGGTTGTTCATAACATTAATAATCCAAAAATTTAAACAAAAGCGTAATACAGGTTTCAAAATTGAAATTGACAAGTCCACATTGATCTATTTTGTCTATTAAAATTGAATCATGAATCACTGCCTAAATAGTTTAAAAAGTGTTGGTAAACAATTTTACCAACAGCAATCAGCCTCTTCATTTTGTTCATGTAAATTACTTAAGGCCTCTTACACATGTAAATATCAAACATTCGAATCGGAGTGGACTCCCACATTTTAAATGCTTGTTTTGTTCTAAAACGCCTCGTCTCAGTTAAAAACTCCAATAAAAATTATGTCTGTTTTTGAAACGGGACTACCTGATTAAAATATATATTAATATGTAGCTAGCTATGTTCTTTTGCTGAATTTGCGAAAACTTTTTGGTTCTTGGTTTTTTATATATAAAATTGCCAGAGCCAAACAAATTTTGTGGAGGATTGTAGCTAGAACAACCTGTGTGATGGGACATTCCTACAGAATAGAATTATCTCACTCACTGTGTAGTATATGTATAGCTAGCTAGCAGTAGCTAGAAAATCTGTCCAAAAAAAATTTTCTATGCTAGCTATGTTGCTGATTTTATGCTAGCTACATTGGTAGTTCTATCCCAGCTAAGTAGTTAATTTTAGCTATATGGCATTGTTTGTTTGTTTTTATGCTAGCTAACTCTTAAAGTAGCTAGCTATATTCTAAATTCTATTATTATTCCAACTAAGGTAGCAGTTTTATGCTAGCTAGCTTTAGGTGTCAGTCAGGCTAGAAAGGGGTTCATTACATGTAAAAAAATAGTGATATACTAGCATAAACCTAAACATACCCTCTCTTCGTTTCTTGAAAATGACCTTCTGTCCGTTGCGACCAGAGCGATATGGGTTTGCGGCGCAATGTATCTTAGAAAAGGTCACGTAATAATAGTAAAAGTGACCCATGGATCATATTGCTAAAACCGTACACTGGGTTACTCTCAACAGGAATCCCCGCTAGGCCATCTTTAAAAATAACAAAAGCGCTCGCTGAATCAGAAATTTACGGGAAAATAACCAGATAAATTACTGGGCAACCCAGTCAAAAAAGTTGACGAAAATTACGAAAATTGAAAATTTTGATGTATAGGTGCGGAAAACCTATACACCCTCCGCCATCCCTTATATTTGCCTAATTAATTAATGAGGAAATGGGCTTTGCTTTGCTCCGCAATCAATATAGAAAGTGTCGCGGAGAGGTTGCCAAGGCGTTTCATACCCGCGCAGGTCTGGGCACTAGCGAAGCGCTTGTAGGGACAAAATTTTTATATCCCCCGCAGAGCGTAAGGCATTTGCTAGGGAAAACATGCAGCACGCAGAGAATTAGTCACTTTTTCCTTTGTATTTCGCTTCTTAAACTGGTGCGATATATTGATTTTACAATTATATAAAGAAAGGATACTCAGTACTGACATAAGGGTGTATATTATGAAAGTTCAAGACCTAAACTTGGTTATTAATTGCTTCAAGTTGTGGGTACACTCATCATGAAAAGTTGGCAGTCAAAAGAGAAAGAAACCTTATTTTTGGTAGCTAGTTACATCACAAGTTTTTACTATTGTCTTAAAAATATTCACAGTGCTGATTAAAGAGGAATTGCTAGCATGTCATGCAAGATTTATATAGCTACTAGCACAGCAAAAATAATGTAGCTCATTAAACAAATAGCTACCTATAATATTAAAAAAACCATTCCAAAAGTTCTTATTTTGTGTTTGCTAGAAACTTTATTTAACTAACCAGGGCTGGGCTACCTACATTTTTTATACACCAAATTAAAAATTGTCAAAGCTGGCTGTGTATCTGTCTCGATGTAGTTTTTCTTAGCTAGGGGTCACTGCTGGGTCACTATATATCGTAGCCTTATCAGTTACAGTAATCAGATATATAGGTGGGCAAGTGCCCAGTGCTAAAAATAGGATCATAAAAACTCATTTCTAATATCACTCAACTTCAAGAAACATCAAACAGTGCAGTTCGAACAAAAATTAACCTTAAAAATTGCTACGCCTCAATTTTGCATTGGAATAATTTTAATCTGTAAAATACAAAGTTTCAACCGCTGTGAAAAATAAAATAAAATAATATACTGTGGTTAAAATAAACAAATAAATGGAAAATAACTTTTTAAGAAATAATTTTTCTTATGTCAATGTACCAAAATTACTATAGCTATCACAAAATTGAAAAGTGGACCTTGCCAAAATTTATTCTTGCATTTTACCAAAATTAAGAACAAAAAAAAATAACAGTAATACAGTGTAACATGCTATTAGCTATATATATCCCTTCCTAGCTAGTTATGTAATATATATATACAATAATAATTTCTAACAAAAAGTCAAAGCCAGTCATTATATAATTGAAGTGTGTATTTTATTTTCATTCGATTTCATCTGTGCTCTTTTTTATATAGCTAGTTAGCTATACTTTGCAAAATAAATTCTATATTAAATGCTCTACCACGTTAATCCATGTCAAACTTGCAGATCCATAGCTATATAATAGCTAGCTATAGCTTACTGTAGGAAAACGTCCTTCAAGTCTTTCTAGCTAGCTGTAATTTTTATTTCTTCTTGCCAAAGTGCACTGATAATGATAGAATAGTGTTTCTTTTTAACCATTACTTGATTCCTCACAACACAAAATGTATGGTATATGTAGCTTGCCACATTACCCATTAATATTCCACAAAAAGGTTATGAAACACATCAAAATTTAAAAAAATCAGTCATTTCAGTGCATACAGTCCTCGCGTTTAGATTACAAAATATGAAAAACAAAAACAGTTTCAGTCAGAACATTAAGTAATTTTTTTATCATCAGCAAACATTTATCCCTACAAATTTTTGTAAAATTCTCAAGAAAAACAAAAACGTGAAACCATCGAATTTTCTTCCAGCAAAAATTACATCACATACAGTTAGTTCTCCCAAACAATAGTTTATAATACGAAATATAAAGACAAAGTTGTTTATATAGTCTGAAGATGTACTTAGTGTACGAAAAGCTTAAAGCTTACCTCCCACTTCAAAAAAAGTTCATCTTATTCTGTTTATACTATGTTGAGAATTTGTAATTTAACATTTATTAAGTAAAATTCAAAAAAAATAAAGCTAATATAAAGCCACATTTTCTTGTGTTTACAGCATGCTTCCTTCTCGAAAGCCGCCATTTTGTGATAATTTTTTTTTGGATTAAACCCAGTTTGACGTCATCTCCCGGATGACAAAAAAGGCCCCCTGAACATGTTGCCGTAAAACGATAACTCGGAGAAAAAGAAGAAGAGTAAATTATTGCAACTAAGATTAATTTTGTTAATAATTATAAAATGTGTTTTTGTGCTATGCCTTTTTGCAATAAGAATAATAGAAGTAGCGCTGGAAAGCATTCATTCGCCAGTCTTCCAACAGGCAAGAAACAACCTGCTGCGTGTACTCATTGCAGAGTCGATACGCTTTCAAAGTCTAAATCTCTTTCTAAATCTCTGTCCACTTGTCTTTGCATTAGGCCATGTGCAAATTCTGGTATAGGTGCTCGCTCTTCTACGTTGCGTCTAAGACTTTTCTATTATATTGTGGTACACTAGGCAGGGATTTACGGGATTGTATTTTGTTCTGCGCGCGGGGCTGTTTCTTTCTTTCTTTCTTTCTTTCTTTCTTTCTTTCTTTCTTTCTTTCTTTCTTTCTTTCTTTCTTTCTTTCTTTCTTTCTTTCTTTCTTTCTTTCTTTCTTTCTTTCTTTCTTTCTTTCTTTCTTTCTTTCTTTCTTTCTTTCTTTCTTTCTTTCTTTCTTTCTTTCTTTCTTTCTTTCTTTCTTTCTTTCTTTCTTCTTTCTTTCTTCTTTCTTTCTTTCTTTCTTTCTTTCTTTCTTTCTTTCTTTCTTTCTTTCTTTCTTTCTTTCTTTCTTTCTTTCTTCTTTCTTTCTTTCTTTCTTTCTTTCTTTCTTTCTTTCTTTCTTTCTTTCTTTCTTTCTTTCTTTCTTTCTTTCTTTCTTTCTTTCTTTCTTTCTTTCTTTCTTTCTTTCTTTCTTTCTTTCTTTCTTTCTTTCTTCTTCTTTCTTTCTTTCTTTCTTCTTTCTTTTCTTTCTTTCTTTCTTTCTTTCTTTCTTTCTTTCTTTTCTTTCTTTCTTTCTTTCTTTCTTTTCTACTTCTACTTCTACTTCTTCACTCTTTTTTCTTTTTTATATATGCTTTTTTGAACTACTTTACTTTTTCACTTTTTTCATGACGAAGGAACCGTTCTTTTGTTGTTTTAATCCAATCTACTTCTCCACTTTGACTTTCCTTGCTCTTAATATCTGCACTTTTTATGACTAAGGGATCGTCGAAAATAAGACATTTTTTATCCGCTTCTTTAGTTCGCCTTTTGTCGAGAACTCTGTCGAGAAATTTTTATGTTTGATTGTTTTTACGCCAAGGAAACTTTCTATTCGAATGCCGTCCTGTTCGAAAGTACATATTTCAGCGAATCATACTGCTTATTTTCTATCACGTGGTTTCTAACGGTTGCGAGACAAATGTAAACAAAACAAAAAAACTCGAAAAACTCGCGCATTCGGGTGGTAAAAAATATCTTCCTTGCAAAAGTGACAGACAGACACACGGAACTGGCGTATTATTATAGAGACTAGTCGATAAAGCCCGTGGAAAAATCCACTGAGACAAAATAAAAATGAAAAAAAAGCGTTATTTGAATTTTGATGACGTCAGCAACCCATCCACAGAAAAAAAAGAACCTTGTTTTCACGTTGCCTTTATTGTGTAGAGCTTAAACTGCTGATCAAAAAAATGTATATGATCATGTGCTTTTTTGATGAGCGGTTAATGAGATATAAGGGTTTAAAAATTTTGCTGACGTCAGCAATGGCCGTCCCGTCAAAACCGTAAAAATTTTTTTTAGAAATTTGTATACCTGTTGCCTTTATTGTATAGACCTTGAAACGCTGATCAGGAAAATGTATAGGATGATGTACTTTTGACAAACGGTTGCAGAGATTTATGGGGTTTAAATGTTTTTTGATGACGTCGTCAATCCTTTTTTTTCCTTTTCTTTTTTGCCGTTGAAGAACTTACAGTTTTCCGTAAAAATAAGATACAAATCGTAAGCTATTACTATATCGTATAATCTAGAGATATGATTGCATATGCTAAAAAGGTTAGCTAAAGAGGTAAAAAATGGCAGGAGCGAGAAGAAGGCTATAATAGCCTCGTCCTTTCCGAAACGGATTTGGGGACCTAGGTTTGGGAAAATTACCCAAATTGGTCCTAGGTGGTCCCTAGTTACCCACGTGGTGAAAAATCATTGACGTCACCACCTCGTTTCCAAGTTATTTGGTCTCAAAATTTTAGGTGCACTGTAATGGCTTCATTAATTTAATATAGGATATTGACGTTAAAGTAGTGTTATTGACGTCCCGCCGTAATGTTAAAAATTTAACATATTAGACATGCATTTTTCGGCGACATCAAAGCAAAATGAACAAATCCACTTTGCCTGTTACAGACACACTTAGCGTATTACACACACAGACACACTTAGCGTATTATTATAGAGACTAGTCAACAAAGCCCGTGGAGAAATCCATTTAGGCAGAGGCAACCTCGTCCCCAGGGCATCTTGTATCTTTTCTGACCACGGGACGGCCAAACGAACATGGCCCTGGAGGAGGCTGGTCCGATATGAAACCTGATTGGCGCGGATATGTCAGATAATTATTGCGTCATACAAAACATTTTGGCGAGGCGGCGAGTCTGTGACGAACATGAGGAAGCTGTTCGTATTAAAATGGCGGAGGAGCTGTATCAGTATCATGTTGTTTTCAAAGTGAAAAAATTAATAAAAAGCATTACTAAGCAATGAGAGTATAAAATAAGACATCATAAAGTAATACTGTTTACATGGAAATATTTCAATAGCTGGGAAAGTTTAATAAAACTAGAAAAGTAGCTAGCTAGCACACTATACCTAGCAAACTATTGAGATAAGAACAAAAGAAAGAAACTCAACTTGTTTCCAAGTGGCCAGGTTTAATTTGCAGCTTTATGCAAAGAATGACGTTACATAAAAGAGTTTGGTAAATGTTCTAGTCGTAAGTTGGTGAGTCGGCGAGGCATGAGTCGGTGAGCTGGTGAGTTGCAAAATTTTCCGAATGCCGACATCCGGAAAAATATGCATATGCTCTCTTTGTCGCTCTCCAACGTAGAGTTTAAATTTTAAGAAGTAATTATATCATCATCACATTATATTTTCAGACGTGATCAACGAAAGGTGTTCAGTGACAATTATGTCAAAGCGACGAGTTCGAAAAAGTGGTGAAAAAGTGACGAAGAGTTGTAAAAAATATAAAGAAGAATATAAAAAATATAATTTTTTTTCTGTTTTTTTCCTCTCATTGAAGATTAATACTGTGTTTCCTTTAATCGAATACGGCGTTCTTTTATCTCTTCCCTTCATGGTTTCGAATAGCAAGAAACGTATCAGTGATCACCTTTTACCCCCTTGAATTTAAACATAGTGTAGATTTTCTTCAATATGGGCAATTTTCCAGGGGGAGATTAACAGATACTTCTATTAGGAGAAGATTGGATTGAATTTTTTACCAACTGTAGCTCAGGTCCTTTTCAGTCAGTGCGCTTACATTTGGGGAGAAGAAACTGAAGACGAAATAATCATATGAGCACGATATCTCTGAAGCACTGCGCAAATTGGTCCTTTTCTCCTGCAGCCTTAAAGAAGACACGCGAAGTCTTTCATTTCGAAACACTTTTTTACTATTTGTTCACAACCGTAATGGATATCATTGATTTAACTGATACACCAAACAAGGTAATTTATGTACTCCCTTTTAATATATATTTCTAAAACCCGTTCTATTTTTCGCGTTTCAAGAAAATGAATCACACGAGGTACCTTTCGGTTTAAATAAATCGCCTCCTACAATTCCGTAACTTCTCAAACAAGCCTTAATTTAAATCATTCTACAACAATTTTAGGTACTTCTTATCTCAGATAGCGAGGAGGATGAAAAAAAAGTATAATCAAAATCCTTCTTTCGTTTTTAAAACATCTAAGTTTAAACTACAAATTTTGAAAAATATGGACCGTAACTCAAAAACACTGATGAACACTGAATATGGTCATATAGATGGCCAAGTTAAAAGATGTTTTGGATATGACACAATAACTCTGAGTGTATATCACAGAATTTTGAAACGACAGATACCAATAGCTGTCATGGAATGTGAAGGAGAGTCAACATACAACATCAACATATTTTGGCAAACTTTGGATCAAGCGATGCAAGAGAGTTTTGGAAATAATACAAAGTTTAAAACATTTGGTTTAATCTCAGATGAAGCTGAGGCAACCTCGTTCCCAGGGCAATTTTTCGCTTTTTTGATATGATTTTATTTTTTTGTTTATGTGTTCTGCCTCCTTTAGAAAGAATATTAGCTAGAGTGTAAAAGAAGGTCTGTTCGGGAGAAATAGGATTAGTTATACCTATACATACCTGTATATACCTTGTGTTGTATTTGAGCTAGCTAGATAGCTGCTAAACATGTCTTCAAGCAAACCTACATTGTGTTTTTTACTACACCCTGTGCACAAAAGCTAGCATAGCTAGCTTTCTAGCTCTAGTCTAGTAGCTACCTCCTCAACTGCACTGCAAAAAAAACAGAAGGTTACTTTAGCAGTCTCTGAAAGTACAACTAAAACCTATTTAGTTTTGTTTGCACGTTAAGCTATACTAACAATGCCAAATATTTTATTTTTCACAAAAATAAATTCAGTCCAGCATATATAGAACATAAACATTCCAGCGTCCCTTTCGCACATAAACTTAGCCGCCATTATTGTTTTTCTGTTATTATTCAATTTTTTACGCATAAATTAATTTATCTTCATAATTAACGGAAACTTGAGAAACCAATCAGATAGCAGAACTGACCAGTGTGGCCCAGGGTCATTTCTTCTCGCCGTCCGAGATTGTCAGAAAGAGAAAAATGGGCCTGGGGACGAGGTTGGAAGCTTGGGCTTTTTGGAAAGCAGCAATGGATCATTTTACAGAAGAGGTTGTGAAAAATAGTGTCAGCTGTGAATTCCATTTTAAGGAAAATGTAGTGAAGCATTCAAAATCATTTGGTGAGTCATTTTTAATTTTTTTTAAAAAGCTGAAGCAACTGTATATAACATCATAAACTTAGTATTTGTCACTCTCTCTTTCACGAAGCCGAGGATAAACAACGACAGAAATTCAAAAAATTGTGTTTTCAGTGGCTTGAAGCACAAACCACTCATGGTTATCAAACAACTCAAAGCATTTTGGAGAACTACTGCCGATCAACATCTCATACAAAAGAGCTCCAAAATTTCATAAATTGGTGGGATAACAGAAGGTTTCATTGGTCTAGAGCATATAAAACAGATATGTTTGGACCAACCACAAATCAAGCTGAAGTCATACATGCCTCACATGTACATCACAACAGCATCAATTTAACTTTACTTAGTGGAGCTAAAGAAGATGTTTCACAGAGTATCATACTAGAATCCATGTATAAGGAATATCAAAATGCTATAGAATCTCTTGGTAGGTGTTTTTGTTTTTAAAAATCCCTTTTTTAACGTTTTTATAGTGGTTTGAAACAATTACTTACATGGAAAAAAATATGAACATTATGTTTTAATGTAAACCTAAAATATGAATAATATCCTGTTAAAAAAAGATTGTATCATGAAAACATTTTCATGTGTATTATTTTCAATGATTTACAAATCAATTCTGATTGGCTGATTCACTGAACTTTTTAGGTATTGGTCCAAGTGACGAAGATAAGACCAGAGCTTTACTTCGTCAACAAAAATATCAAGCAACACAATTATGCATGGAAATGGATATGCAAGGAATAGCATCTTCATCCTCTGAAACCTTCAGGTCAGATCCTTCTTGCAAACATAGGCCACCAACAGAGAAAGAACGAAAAAAGGGGCGACCAAAACAACAACAACTCAGTGCCTACCAAAGTTCACCATCATCTTCATCTGATAACGAGAGCAGCCAGAACAAAAGACCATGTCGATTACGTGATAGCAGAAGCAAAGCATTTTTGAAATCCTTGAAAAAAGCTAAGAAAGACATAAACAGCTTTAAAGTACAAAACATCAGAAAGGAGGAAAATGAATATGTGGTTACATTAAAGTCGAGGAAAAGTTTTCAAGTCACACCAACACAAAAAGCTTTCTTTTGGAATACATACCAATGTATTATGAGTACTACACCAAATTGCGACTGCCCATTTTTCATGCAACATAGAAATCAGTTGTGCAAACATTTGATTTGGATTTTACTGAATATTTGCAAATGTAACCCTGAGAGTAAAGTTTTGCATCAAGTTGGTTACACAGATGGTGAATTTGAAACATTGAGGGGTTACTTGGAAGAACCTATTGAAAATAAACATGTTTATACAATGATCACTTCACAAGAATTCACACATGCCTACCTGGGTAGGCATATGTCTCTATTTTTAATGATTGGAATTTTTTTTGGAATACACTAGAGTGTACTAATTTATAAAACCATTTGGATAAGCTGAAAGAATTTCAGGTTATGCTCAAAAGAAGATTGAGTAAAAACTTTTATATTTATACACTATCTTCTTTTGCAGTTCCAGTTCAGCATACTGCTGTCGAAAGTAATGATGGCGAGGACGAAATATTTAAAAAACATCCCGACAATAGGAACAGCCAAATATGGATCGTCACACGTATGAAAAATCAACGAGGAAAGTCGCCGAAATGCAAGCACTGCAAGAATGAAATTCGGAAAAACCAACTCCATGTTGTTGTCGAAGGTCTTTATGCACCAGTTGGGCAATCATTTGCTGTAAAATGTAATTTTCGTTATTGTCCTGACATTAAGTGCTTGGCATTTATTCCAAATAGATCTAACATAAAACCGTGCAAACAGATAACAATGGACAGAGACATTGATCTATCTGAACAAAAACGAATGATAATTTCGAACACTGGGTTGTTACCAAACAGCAGTTAAACAAGATATATAAAAAAAACACTAGGATGATATGTATATCTAGCTATCTAATTTTTGTTTTTCTCATATTTACTGTAGTAGCTAGCTAGCTGGCTAGCCATGTTTTTTAGCTGTAATTTTTGTTGTCATTGCATTGCAAAGAAAAAACATCCATTTGATTTATCGTCTTAAACAATGTATATTTTTGTATATGGTGGGATGGAATTTGGATTCCGGAATTTAGTATTTTCAGGGGTATAAAAGTACCAAAGGTGGCTTGCGATGATAATAGTGACAAGGGGTGGAAAGTAATTTAAAAATAACGAGTTAAAAAAACACTTACAACGCTCCAACGTGTCACCTTTTTTCAAATAAAAAACATCTTGCAGGTGCATCAAATCCGTTCAAATCCAAAGTTGCTTTCAGTTTGTCTTTCAGCGGAGGGTGATACGGCGGCAGATAAAAATATCTTTAGGCTTTTGCGCGAAAGCTTTATGAGCTGACACCCGCTAATATCCCATCAGGCATCAGTCCAGGTCTATTTCGGACTATTCCAGCGAAAAAACGGGTTTAACGTGCTAACGATAAAAAAAAAAATTTCCGACAAAATAACCACATGAAAAACGGCAGCCGTATATTTTTTGAACTCACCAACTCACCAACTCGCGACTCGCGAACTCACTAACTCACCGACTCGAAGATTACCTATACTCTACATAAAATTACTAGCTGACATACCCAGTGCCGCCCATGTCCTTTATAGACAAAATAATTTTGCACAAAATATCAAAAATGTTTTTTTTACAAAATATATGTATATATCATTTACGTTTTAAATTATATCAGGTTGTTATTAGTGGGCATGTTTTATTACTTTATATGCTTTGGTTACCATAAAAAAATATAAAAAGCCAGTAGGTTAACCGTCGGAGCCATTTTATCATTGACTGCACCTTTACCCGGCTTAATTCAAGAAAATTCAAAGTGCAATAACTTCGGTAAAAAAAGTAAAGTTATTGACTTGAAACTTGTTATGGAGTACTTTTAGACCAATCCGATAAAAGATAATTTTACACGAGGCATAAAAAAATTACACAGCCATTTTGAGGAAGAGAAAAGGTAGGAAGAGTTTCTTAAACTGATTCTTGCTAGGCCTTTTTAACACGCTATAAAGAAATTTCAGAAAATCGAACTCAATCAAATTTTAAGTCACACTTTGATTGAGCGCTCAATCTGGCATATGGTTAAATCCAGGATGTACTGAAGATAGTGGTAGATATTAAACAGCTCACCACTGTGATATATTATCTCAAGAGTTTTAATACTAATTACAAAGCAGTGAACATAAAAAAATAACAAAAAAAAGTCTAAACCGAGTATATAGTATATATAGCGTGCCATAACTTCAGTAAAAATTAAAATATTGACTTGAGATTTGGTATGATATGGTTTTAGATTGGTTTGATGAAATTGAGCCAAAAAATAGTTCTATTATCATCATACTTTCTGAGTTTCAGAATTTAGCCCTTTTCAGAGACGCCGATCAGCCGTTTTTGACAGCATATCAATTTTGACTAAGATACAGGTTCAGAAAATTTTAAAAGCTATTCTAACCTCAGAAATAGGTCAGATAAGATTCAACCTAAAATTATGCCAGTAAACGAAAAATTTAGTTGCAAAGTATATCTTTTTGCTGATATCTTTTTGTGATTGGATGCTCTAATACTGAATTAATCTTCACGGTTAGCTAATTTGGCATTTTAAATATTTTCCAAGCAAAATGATAACAATAAATAGATGTATATATCAATTAAAAATCGTTTTTTGAACAGCAGCAGAATTTTGATGAGCTCTAAAAAGTGCGACTTTATGGAACTAATTTTGGTCCAAAATCCCCAAAATAATTTCCTCAAATAATTATTCCCCAAACATTTTATTCTTTTAAGGTAGCAATACTTTGCTGTTGGTAAAGTCGTATACCAATTCTTTCTAAACTATTAAGGCAGTATATATACATTGAATCGACAAAACAGATCACATGTGGATTTGTCGATTTCAATTTTCAAACCAGCATAATGCTTTTGATAAAATATTTGGATTATTTATGTTTTAAACAAAAAAAACCTTGTTTTTGTATATCTGTGTGTGCAATAAAATGTGAGCTTGTTGAGTAAAAAATAAAAAGGCTGTAAGGCGTTTTAAAAACATGTCATTAGGAAAAGAAAAAGCAGAATTTATCAGTAATGGGTGGCTTTTTGGAAATGTTAAGGCCACAAAATATAAAAGCAAAAAAGACTTCTAAAGTAAATACTTTTTTGAAGCCTTTTTCTCCCAATATAACTGCAAGCAGTGAGTCCACCATATACGAATTCAGTTTCAGTTAACTATTGTTTAAATACATTTTGTGCAAAAAAATAATAAAAAGCCAACTTTGGGATTCGTACAGCAAAATCTTGGTCATCATATAAAAGCAGTAATGCAGACACAGATATGAACTTATAGTAAATGAGAATTCTAAAGTTCAGCCAAAATGAATAAAAAATGTAAATGTTAATATGAAGTTAAATTTCAGCCTAGCTACTTTCAGCCAGGCACCTAGAATGACACGACCATTTGAAAATTATGTAGCCATATTTGCACCTTAGAGAACCAACGAAATGCTATGGTCAGGTGGGCAAATCATTTACCAATTTCCAAGTTTCCCCTAGCTACAAGTTTTGCAACCCAGTGCTTGCAAGTCAACCAACTCAGTAAAATACACATAACTAAATTGCTTGAATTTCTTCAAGTAAACAGCAGCCTAAATAACATGATTGTATATTTATACATTTAGAAAACAATCAAGGGCAATATGCGAGCAGTTTGTGTGTTGCGTATGAGAGGAATCAAAACAAACTCGCCGCACGTATCTGTGACTTAAAACGCCGAGCTCGCTTAGCTCTGCAAGGTTATATATAAAACTTTGGTTAATTGAGACAAATCTAATTAAATATTACACACAGAAACACTGTGTATTGGAGGGTCACGTGACGAGGCCTCGTCTAGGGCCATGTTCGTATCGCCGTCCCAGGGTCAGAAAAGGTCCAAGACGAAGATTATAACCTGATTAAAATAATATATAGGATCGTGCGGTTTTGATCAGCGGTTACGGAGATATCAGAGTTTTAAAAATGTTGTTGACGTCAGCAATGTCCCACCGATGTGCAAAAACATTTTTTTCAGAAATTTCCATACCTGTTGCCGCCATCGTAAAGAGCTTAAAACGCTTATCAAGAAAATGTATAGGATCATGTACTTCTAACGAACAGTTACAGAGATATGGGGTTTAAAGGGTTTTTGATGACGTCATTAACCCGTCTGTTCCGAAACGAGTGGGTTTATCTAGCTTTAGGAAATTGGTCCTAAGTTGGTCCCTGGTAGTCCCTAGTTACCCACGCAGGAGATGACGTCAGTTATTTCCACTGGTTTCCAAGTTTAGCCTTAAACTTAAAAGTGCTATGCAATGGCTTCACTAATCTTAATATACTTTCTTTTGACGTTAGTATTGTTTTAACGTCAAAGTTTGGTAAATTACAGAACAATTTTATAGGCGATGTTTCACAGACTTTGTTAAAGAAAATTGTAAAAAATATAATCAACTTTGCAAAAGTCACAGACAGACAGACAGAAGCTTCGTATTATTATAACCGACTAGTCGATAAAGTCCGTGGAAAAATCCACTGAGGCAGGATAAAATTGAAAAGGAAGCGTCATTTGAATTTTGATGACGTCAGCAACCCATCCACAAAAGAAACGTTAATAACACTAATTTAACGTCGTGCCGTAACGTTAGAAAATTTAACAATTGAGACATAACTTTTTTCGGCGACATTAAAGAAAAATGAACACATCCACTTTGCCTAATACAGACACACGGAACTGGCGTATTATTATATAGACCGGTCGATAAAGCCCGTGGAAAAATCCACTGAGGCAGGATAAAAATGAAAAAGAAGCGTCATTTGAATTTTGATGATGTCAGCAACCCATCCACAAAAGAAAAAAATTTAGAACCTTTTTTTCACGTTGCCTCTATTGTGTAGAGCTTAAAGCGCTGATCAAGAAAAGATATATGATCATGTGCTTTTGATGAATGGTTAATGAGATATAAGAGTATAAAATATTTGCTGACGTCAGCAAAGACTCGCCAAAACACAATTTTTTTGTAGAAATTTGTATACCTGTTGAAACGCTGATCAAGAAAATGTATAGGATCATGTATCTTTGACAAACGGTTGCAGAGATATTGGGGTTTAAAGGTTTTTTGATGACGTCATCAACCCGTCCATTCTGAAACGGATTCGGGTCCCAGGTTTAGAAAACTTAACCAAATTGGTCCCAGGTGGTCCTTAGTTACCCACGCGGTGAAAAATGATTGACGTCACCACCTCGTTTCCAAGTTATTTGGCCTCAAAGTTTTAAGTTTTTTTTCAACAAAGATATATATTTTACCCCTTGGGGCTATATCCTTCTTGGCGGAACAAGCCATAAAAAAAAAAGTTCAAAATAATGAGGATATATAAAAATAGACGCTTTTAAGTTCGGAAATTGGTCACATTTTTCAGGATTTAATGTTACTTTCTGTGACGATCAAATTAACGTCATCGTTATCGGCAAAAATCTGTTTAGTACTTCTTGATCCTCTCAAGCATAACAGTTGGCATCTCAAGAGATTGAAGTTTATCCTACAACGAATCCAATTTTTTACGTTAGCAATGGGTTCATCTCGTTTCTCCGATATAATTTCAGCCAGTCTATTATAGAATCTGGAGCATTCACGAGACATGCCTCCAAAACCCGTGAAAACCAAATTTGGTTTACTCTTTTATTGTAACACCTCTTTTCAAGCTGTTCATTTGAACGATGTGCTGCAGAAAGAGACTGGGTCGAGTAGACTTTAGCTGTAGGGTTGAAAACCTTAACGTCAAAGTACGCTACTTGTCCCTTAACCCAGAAACCTCTTGCAGCAACATCAACACGTGCATTATTTGTTTGAATTGTTGGCGGTGGTAAGATTTCGCCAGTTAGTTCTTGCAATACTGGTTCCGTTTTAACATTCTTGCAGCATTCAGCTAACAATTCTGCGGTAAAGTCTCTTATTTCATTATGTCGAATTGAAATGAATCCACCTTTAGGGCATGATAAAGCGTGTTCAATCTTGAAAGGAGCACCACAAACGCATGTTGTTGGCAAACGTTTTAATGGAATATTGTACCTTATGTACAGACTATCCCAAAAAGATTGTTTGTCAAGAAGAAAACCATACTTTTTGATGGGTAAGCTGGTCAGCCAGTTTGACGCTCCGATTTCTAGACTTGCTTCAATAGTTCTAGTTGTCATTCTGTCAGTTATTCCCGTTCTTATTTCGTCAAGTGTTTCGTTATTCACCTTATACTTTTCAGCTCGAATTGCAGCATGTTGCTTTCGTTGTTCGATTTCTACTTTGTTATCATAAATATACTCCTGATTCTTTACTTTTTGTACCATTTCTTGCGTAACTGATCTCGAGTTTACGTATTCAATATCACATCTTTCACATGGGTTATAGATAGCTAAACCACCACATTTGACAGAAAGTGAAAAAGGCTTCCTTTCTTGATCATTACATACGTAACCGTTAAGAACTGCTTTCAGGAAACTATTTCTGATGGTATTTTCCAAAGGTTCTAAGTTTGTAGAAATATCTGGAACCGTTCGCATTAAGTAGGTAAACTTATGTTGGTAACCATAAACAAATGCCGTGTATGCAACATGGGGGTAAGCTTCAGCTATCTGTGATAAGAGTTCAATTTCTTTTACCCATTGTTGCACAACTTTTGAAACGTATTGTCGTTTATATTCTTGACTTCCGATAATAGCTGCAGTAATTTGAACTCCGCTATCAGCAAATATTTCCATAGCGTCATTTAGGTACTGTTCTTTTACAATCAGCCAACTTTTAATAGCTTTCGGGTAGTAACCGATATTTGGACCATGTTTTGCAATGTCGTCCCACCATGATCGAAGCGCTTTTAATTTCCCGATTCCTGTGAAATCATAGGCAAACGCCACACGTTTAGCAGTATCAGTATCAGCAGAGATATTGAGATGAGGTAGAGGAAGAATACCAATAGCATACATACCCATAGCAACAGGGTCGCCTTGTGTTGTTCCTTCGTTTGATCTAATCTCTTTTCCTCTTGAAATAAAAAATCTAGCAGGTGTTTGATAGCAATTATGTACGTACGTGCAAAATTCTGGACATAATATTGACATGTTATGAAGAGTTACAGCTCTGTTTATTGAATTAAACGCGTTTGATGCATCAATTTGTAGGATGCCATGATTTTCCTCATCCTCAAACATATCGACTGATGCATGGACGGCAATTTCACTACCAGATCTAATACCTGCGCATAACTGTAAATTTCCGTTTGTATTAATTATGTCATTTTTTAAACATATCATTACAACTTTGCCAATTATGCGTCTAATAACTTCACCAATTCCTATAGGTCTCAAGCCAGGGTTCTTATCTAATGGTCTAATGCAAAGTTTTAAGTGCACTGTAATGGCTTCATTAATTTGATATAAGATATTGACGTTAAATTAGTGTTATTAACGTGGTGCCGTAAGGTTAGAAAATTTAACATTTGAGAAAACTTTTTCGGCGACATCAAAGAAAAATGAACAAATCCACTTTGCCTGTCACAGACAGACGGACACACTCTCTGTATTATTATAAGAGACTAGTCGATAAAGCCCGTGGAAAAATCCACTGAAGCAGGATAAAAATGAAAAAGAAGCGTTATTTGAATTTTGATGACGTCAGCAATCCATCCACAAAAAAAAAATTCAGAAGCTTGTTTTCACGTTGCCTCTATTGTGTAGAGCTTAAAGCGCTGATCAAGAAAATGTATATGATCGTGTGCTTTTGATGAGCGGTTAATGAGATATAAGGGTTTAAAAATTTTGCTGACGTCAGAAATGGAAAACTAAAATATTTTTTTCGGAAATTTGTATACCTGTTGCCTTCCTCGCATAGATCTTGAAACGCTGATCAAGAAAATGTATAGCATCATGTACTTTTGACAAACGGTTGCAGAGATATTAGGGTTTGAAGGTTTTTTGATGACATCATCAACCCGTTCATTCCGAAACGGATTCGTGGACCCAGGTGTGGGAAATTTACCCAAATTGGTCCCAGGTGGTCCCTAGTTACCCACGCGGTGAAAAATCATTTCCTCGTTTCCAAGTAATTTGGCCTCAAAGTTTTCGGTGCATTGTAATGGCTTCATTAATTTAATATAAGATATTGACGTTAAAGTAGTATTATTGACGTCGCGCCGTAACGTCAGAAAATTTAACATATTAGACATGCATTTTTTGTATTCAGAGCGTAATCTTCTCTAACTCAATATTTACAAAAGTGTGCTGTTATAGTTCATAGTGTGCATACCAAGTTGGCCAATTGGTATGCACCAGGTTGGCAATATGACATCTCCCCCTTTCTTCATTTATATGTCATGTGCAGTTCTGTTAACTAAATCTACTGCTAGTATTTAGTCCATTGTTCTATTGGTCTCATGCGTCTCTTAGGGTATTGTTTTCGAGGGCGTGGGATGGCGGCGGGTTCGTTTGTGTGGCTGCTTCCGCTTGGTTGTTCTTCTTCATTGTTTTCGTCTTCTTCCTCGATATCTGCTCCTCTTTGTTGAAAATGTGGTAGTGGTGCCGTTTTGGGCAATGGTTTAAAGTGTGTGCTATTTCGTGTGATAGTATGAGAGTTGTCGGCAGCGGTTGCGGTGATCATGGAGTGGTTTTTTTGTGTGATGATGTATGGATGCGGATCGAATTTTGTGCAAAATTTATCTCGGTAGGGCAGTCGTACTAGTACCTGGTCGCCGATTTTGAAGGTGTTTTCCCGCCTCGTTGGTGTACCTTCGTTAAACATGCGTTGCGATTTATGTATGTGGTCAGTAGCTAAATCCTCAGTGTTTACGTCAACGTGATTTGTCCAGTCAGGTAAAGTTGTTTTGATTTTACGATTGAACATCAGGTCCGCCGGAGCGACATTGGTTGTACTGTGAGGTGTAGTACGATAAGATAGCAGGAAGTTGTAGCATGCGATTTGCCAGTCTCGGTTTTCAATGGAGGCTTTTCTGAGACTGTTTGCCAGTGGTCCCATAAAGCGTTCGACCTGACCATTGGCTTGAGGCCAGTATGGTGTGATCCTGCGATGCGTAATTCCTTTTTCTTTCATGTACTTACGGATTTCGAAAGATTTGAATGGTGGTCCGTTGTCACTAACTAGTTTGTTCGGGTAACCAAATAGGATAAATGTTCTTTCGAAAAGTTTAATGACGGCTTCAGAATTGGTGCTTTTTAGAAACCCGATTTCTGGGAATTTCGATTTCCAATCCATAAAGACTAAAATGTAGTATCCGTTGGGAAGTGGGCCTAGAAAGTCCACGTGTACGGTATGCCAAGGGTGGGGGGGTATGGGTGTTGGTTTTACGGGCTCGTATTTCCTGTTTGATGTTGTGGCTTGGCATGCTACGCAGTTTGTTATTCTCGTTTCGATAAGTTCGTCCATACGTATAAAGTATACTTTTGATCGCATTAGAGCTTTAGTTTTGGTTAGACCCTGGTGCCCGGAGTGAGCGAGCATAACTGAGATTTTGTGTAAAGAAGCGGGCAGTACAATACGGGAGCCCTTTAGTATAACCTTTCGGTCAGCGGTGACTGTCAGTTCTTGTTTGAATTTGCTAAACAACTTCAGGTGGGTGGAGTTGACGTTTTTAAGATGTGGATGTTTATCAATTTCGTTTAAAATATGCCAGTTACCTTCTAAAACTAAGGTCATCAGGCATTGCAAGAATTCGTCTTTCTCGGTTTCGGTTTTTATTAGATCCAGAGTGATCGCGTTGGGTGTGGATATATCGGAGATAAAGTTTACGTATCTCTCATTCTTTTCGGACGGAAGACTTTTCGAGACAGGGTGACGGCTACAATAATCAGAGATGTTGTCTTCGCTCTTGACGTATTTTAAATCGAAATGGTAACCTTGGATACTCGGAAGCATGTTTTCGATGCGTAGTGGTAGAGTGGACAGCGGTTTTTGTAGTAAGGTTAAAATCGGTTTATGATCGTTGTAGATAACGAATTTTCTCCCCAGCAGGTAAAGGCGATTGCGTTCACATGCATATTTGATACTGAGACATTCGCGCTCCATTTGCGAATATTTTTGTTCTGTTTCCGTAAGTGATCTTGATGAATAGCTGATAACTTTAGCATCTTTGTGCCCAGGCGTTTTTTGTAATAAAATTGCTGAAACTCCCACTTTGCTTGCATCGCAATAAATAATAGTTTCTTTTTCGTTATCGAAATAAGTTACACACGAGTCGGTTGTGATGGCGCTTTTGAGAGCCTGGAATGAGCTTTCGCAGACTTTGGTCCAAATAAATTCGGCGTGTTGTTTGAGCAATTATCTTAACGGGTGAGTTTTTGTGCTAAAGTTTGGAATAAAACGTTTCAGGTAATTGCATAATCCAAGAAAGCTGCTTACGGATTTTTGATTCTCGGGTCTTTTTAAGTTTTGAAGGGAATCTACCTTAGAGGGACTGGGCTTCATGCCATTCGCATTAAAAATAAAGCCGTAAAATTCAATGTTTTCTTTCGAAAAAATACATTTTTGTAAGTTTAAAGTTAAATCCTTAGCTGTTAATCTATCTAGAACGGCTTTTAAATTGCTGTCGTGTTCTTCAATGTTTGTTCCGAAAATGATGATGTCATCAGCAATGTTGGCGACTCCTTTCAGGTCAGATAGAATTGTACGCAGGGCATGTTGAAGCTCTTCTGATGCTGAATTGGCGCCGAACATGAGTCGTTTTTATCTTTTGATTTTGTCTTCTGTTTGAAATGAGGTGATGTATCTCGAGTCTTTATTTAAGGTCAGCTGATGAAACGCTGCATTCATGTCTAGCTTGGTAAAACATGTGGCTCCTTCAAGCTGTACGAGCAAATCATCGACCGTTGGTGTAGGGTATCTTGTGCGGGTTATCGCGGTATTAGCATTTCGCATATCTAGACGTAGCCTAACGTCGCTGGTATTGGCTTTCGGTACTACTACTAACTGGCTCAACCATGGGGTGGGTTTGCCAGTTACGTCTTCTATGATGTCTAATTCTTTGAGTCGTTCAATTTCTTGTTGAACTTTCTTACGTAGGGCGAATGGAATTCTTCTTTCTCTCTGGGCGACTGGGACTACGTTTTTGTTAATGTGAAACTTCACTTCTTGATCTTTGAGTTGGCCTATTTTGCCGCTGAATAGCGTGTCCTGATACTGCTGTACTAGAGATTGCAGGCGCTTCGGTACATTCTCAGGTGGCTTTTGATCTTTTGAAATGTGCTGAATTTCTTTGATGTTTGCAACGGGTGGCAACTGGATTAACTGCAAACTGAGCGCACTTTCGCCTGATAATAAATTTCTGTGATGAGTGTCAACAACATAAAATTCTGTTGTTAGAAATTTTCGACCCGATTCCACTAACATCGTGACAACCCCTTTTAGCAATATTAATGGTTCTTCCGCCCCGTATGTGATAGATTTCGTATCTGTTTTTCTCAGTCTCAACTTTCCGTCGAACTGTCTATTAATAGCGTTAAAAGTAGTCATGTGTAAAACATTTATTGCAGACCCGGAATCGATCAGAACACTGACAGGAAATTTTTCGATTTTTACACGGCAATGGAACTTGGCAATGCTGAAAACAGGAGAGTGGATTGAAAACAACCGCGCGACTTGCTCTTCGTCGGACGTATCGACATCGACGTTGTTTAGTGGCCTGGGGTTGCGTCTAGAATAGCTGCGGTATGAGCTTGCGCTTGTGGAACGACACACTCTCGCAAAATGTCCGATTTTGTGGCAATTATTACAGGTTTTACTAGTTGCTGGGCATTTATTTTGGTGTTGATATTCGCCACCGCAGTAAAAGCATATTTTTGAAGATTGTCTATGCAGATTAAAGTTTTTCTTACCCGGTGTGGTTTCCTTTGATCGGTCGATGCGGTTGAGTTCTTCTTGTTTGATTTGTGTAATATCCTTTTGGTCGCTTTTTTCCACTAAAATAGCTTGGGTGTTTGTGTCTTCCAATGTTTTTGCGTAAACTAGGAACTGTGCTAGAGTTAAGGTAGGATTTCTGAATGAGTATCTTCTCAGTTGTTACTTGTCGTTGAGAGTTCGAGTTGACGTTTTAGCTCGGTATCGAGTGCTGCTAAAATTCACATTTTTGGGCTTGTTGCTTCAGTCTGATAAAATATTGTTGAATGGTTTCTTCTTCACGCTGTGTCATTGATCTATATATATAAATTTCATAGCTTACGTTCGTTTTCGGGTTGAAATGTGTGTCAAATAATTCAAATGCGTTATCTAGTGTTTCATCGGTGCCAGGAACTAATAAACTGTCGTAAATATCGTATACTTCTTCCCCAACGTAATTCAATAACATAGCCAGTTTTTGCTTATCATCCTCAACATTGAGTGCCACACATAAATTCTTGAATCTTTTTTTATATTTTAGCCATCTTGTTGCGATTGTGGTAACGTCGTTGGTATCAAATTGTGGAAAATTAGGAATAGTTAGATTAGCAACTGCCATAATGTAAATTATACTTCTTGAATACTCGTCGCCAGTTTTGTATTCAGAGCGTAATCTTCTCTAACTCAATATTTACAAAAGTGTGCTCTTATTGTTCATAGTGTGCATACCAAGTTGGCCATACCAAGTTGGCCACTTGGTATGCACCAGGTTGGCAATATGACAGCATTTTTCGGCAACATCAAAGGAAAATGAAGACATCCACTTTGCTTGTCACAGACAGACAGACACACTTAGCGTATTATTATAGAGACTGGTCGATAAGGCCCGTGGAGAAATCCACTTAGGCAGAAGGACAATAAAAAAATAGGTTGTTTTAGATTTTTTGCTGACGTCAGCAGTGCAGATACAAATTTTTTGGCTAAGTTTAGTTTATTCGTTGCCTGTAATGTGTAGAGGTTAAAACGCTGATTAAAATAATGTATAGGATCATATGTTTTCGACAAACGCCTAAGGAGATATAAGGTTTTAAAAAATTTGCTGACGTCAGCAATGGCCCGTCAAAACCCAAAAAAAATTTTTTAGAAATTTGTATACCTGTTGCCTTCATCGTATAGATCTTGAAACGCTGACCACTTACCACTCCTTAATCTGAATACAAGTATGAGTACATGTACTGAAAGGGATATAAGCTAAAGGCTATTTTTCACTTCAAGAAATTTTTTGGGGAATAGAATGGAAAGGAACAGAAAAATTTCTGAGTATGCATACTTAAATTGTTTACATCACATGAACAGAAAATGTTCTTGTCTATTCTGTTCTGAGCAAAGTAGAATCGACTTCAACTTTTTCTTTACGTTGTATACGAAAAAGACAAGTAGAGAATTATTTAGCCAATCAGGTTATTTCATTTTGTGCAAAGTGTATTTACTTTCTGTATAAAAATGTGCAATATTATGAAACTAGCTGTTTCCCGTGGAAGAATCCACTGATTTCTCATTTAATTCATGTAACAGATATACGTCCATCAAAAAGCAAACAATACAGCAGTGCGAATTTTACAATCTGCATTATTATATAAATGACCAAAAAATTGAAGGTATCCAACAACTGCAGTATAATGTGACATTTAAAATCTAAATCTACTAATATTACTTGCTCTGACCCTCTGACAATGCAAAAATGTTCGGAAAGAAATTTACCAAAGCATTTCAAACTACATCTCACCCATAAAATTTATATCACTCAAAATGTCACATACAAAAAAAGCTGATCAATGTCAAAAACAAATCTTAGTTTATTACAAACCCTGCCAAAGGTTGACATAAAAAGGGAAAAATAAGCAATAAATTGTGCCTTTGGCAGAAATTTTTATTTAGGTTTAAAAAAATGAATTGGATAAATTATAAAGCAACAAAACGTTTTTGTATATATTGCATATTGCATACAGTCCTTCCTCACATTTAGACAAAATGTAAAAAAAACAACAGTTTTTAAACCCAAAATTAATAAAAATCAGTCCTTTTAGCAAGTTGCATGCTGTTTTACCATCAATAAGTCCTACACAAAATTTCAAATGTCACATAGTATTCCATCACAAATATTCACTTAAAATATATCTAAAAAATAACAGCTTGTATAGTGTGAAACCAATTGGCAAAATTTTTTTCAAATTTGAAATGGAAAAAAAAAAGTTTGAGTCATAGTGAGTCATGTTAAAACTACAACAATCAATCTAACAGTTCATTTTATGTCAATTTTTGCACCAAATTTGCAACACAAAATACAAATTCTAAATAATACTAAATTCTCTTATTTTGGTCCATTGCATACCCACGGTCTTCCACAAAAGTTTAATCAAAATATAAAAGATGAGAGGTTAACGACAAAATCAAGGTTTGCAAAATTTAATTCTTTTGGTATATATATCTATTGCATATGCCCTCCAAAACAATATTTTAATCCAAAATGCCAAAGAAAAACAGTTTGCAACAAAAATCAGTAATTTGAATGATATTGCATACACTCTTTCCCCACAAACGCTTCACAAAGGAGTAAAAAAAAGAATGGTTGTAGGGAGTACTTCTGATTCAACAAAAATCAGGTTTTTTTTACTATTTGCATGTTGTCCTAACCCATTAAATCTTACACAAAATTTCCAAAAACTATGATTTGGAACGTCTCAAATTTAAATCGAGAAGGATCAATCATTTCGGTATGTTGCACAGAGTCCTCCCCAGTAAGAATTTATACAAAATATAGAGAAACACAGCTTACAAAGTGTATAATCTAATTCTTCTTCTGTGTATGGTCCTTCCCACAAAATTAACATCAAATGTCAAAAAAAAGTTTCAGTTATAACATCTAAAACAACAAAAATCAGTTCTATCAGTATATTTCATACCATTGTCTTCCACAAAATGTTCACCTTAAAGTTTCACAAGGCACAGCCTGTAAAATAAAAACAACTAAGATCAGGTATTTTGGTCTATTTCATACCATCCAGTTCCAAAGAATTTATATAAAATGTGAAAATTGAGTGGTAAAACAGAAATTTGCAAAATTCCAATATTTTATAAATTGTATATGCCTTCTGCAACAATAAGTTAATCCAAAATGTCAAAAAGAAGAAGAAAATAGCTTACAAAGAGTATAAAAACCGAAATCAACAAAGTAGCTCTTTTGGTGTATTGAATATGGCCATATGCACAAAATTTTACACTAAATGTAAAAAAAAAGGTGGTGTTTAGTAGTTCTACATCAACAAACGTCAGTTTTTTTAGCATGCTGATTTATGTCTTTGCCCAAAAACTCTTACATGAAAATGTCAAAACCATAAATTGGAAAAAATTAAATTTATATACATTTGAAAAATAAGTAATTTCTGTACTGTATTTTTAGAAATTTTTGCAGGAAAAGAACTTCGCAAGCCAAAAAAAGATTTGGGAATTTTACATTTTGTATATATAATGTCAGTTGGATTTCTCATTTTAATATAAAAACAGGAAAGGTGTAAAGTCAAATTCTACAAAAAATAATTCTTTCGGTATATTGCATGATCCCTTTGGCACAAAAGTTAACATAAAATTTCAAAAAAAAAAACACACACAACAGTTTGTATATATTATATACACTATGTATATAAATGGAAATTCACCCCAGCCTTTCCTGTACATTTTTTACCCAAAATGTAAAAAATGTAAATCCTTCCCCCGCCTCCACCCACGAAATAAAAATAAATAAGAAATAATCAAAATCCCATGTAAAATACCTGCAACAAAATCAAAAAATGTGAAAAAGCTACGTAAATTTTCCCCATAATGTCAAAAATCTCTGTCAAATAAGAATTAAATAAAACACAAGTTTTTTTCGGTGTTAACATATATATAGTTCTCCCGTAAAAAGTTTTTTTTCTTAAATAACACGAAATGTCATAAACAAAAACGTTTGAGTCAGAACATCGAAAACAACAAAAATTAGTACACTTAAGCTACCAGAATTACTACATGTTAAATAAAAATCGTTTTGTCATATTGGATGCAACCGATGTAAGTTTAGTTACACAAAATGTGAAAAATATAATACTGTTTTAAAAGGTGTTGTGGCTTGTTATATCTTTTAATTTAAGCTTAAACGGTCAAGTCAAATAAGTTACAGCCATATTCCTAGCAAAGACCACTAAGATAACTACGGTAGCTAGCTTATATGGAAAAAGCAACATAAAACTCACAGGTTAGCTAGGTACTGGGAATCTTAAGTTTGAAGCTAACATTAGCTGGTCAGTTAAATATAAACTGGAGACTTAAACTGGAGGTATAAAGAACATGGCTACATATTTATAAATTCCTAGCTAGCTAGCTAGTTGTTGTTGGTGTGGTTGGCTTTATGATGCTAGCTAACAAACATGTCTCGCATCAATAATATCATCAAAACTGAAAAAAACATAAACAAACCTTACAGAATCCTTTCTATACTTCATTTATATACCATGCCCCTTTTTAAATGTTTTTGTAAAGATTTATTTTGAAGGAAAGAGTAGACTTAAAAAGAACAGCCATCTTTTTTGAAAACTCAATTTCCGTTACTTTGTGCTAGGAACTTCATTTAACAAACCTTTTACGTTTGTTTTGATCGTCAGGGGAAACTTGGAATTTTCAGCAAATAAAATTGCTTTATTTTGATCACGTGGTTTGATTCATCCAATTAAATTTTTTATCTTGATCACGTCATTTTAAAACGTAAACAAACAAAACTTGTGGCTTTTCTCGACAAAGAAGACATATTTTTTTCGGTAACATCAAAGATTTTTTCGGCGACATCAAAGAAAAATGAACACATCCACTTTGCCTGTCACAGAGACACGGAACTGGCGTATTATTATATAGACTAGCCGGGAAACCCAGCGTCGAAACGCCGGGGTAAGCCACAGGTCAAGGTGTGACCCGCCGTTGAACACTATGTGGAGCGCTTAATAAGAGCCGTAAACTGTGCCACACGGTCAGGTGGAGCGCTTTAGTACAGGTATGCAGTTTGTCGTTAATCGAGTAAAGCGCACACAACACTATAGTGTATTTTTGAAAATATAACTCTACTGCAACTTTAGCTAAAATAAAAACACAATTTACAACCATTTGTTACCCGTCGTAGGAAAAACAATTGGTCAATTTTATTTTGCGAAGTAAGTTTCAGTAAAGGTTAACAAATTAATTGTGACACTGGACCCAGCCCTTAGTACAGGTAAACCGTGCGGCACATGCGTTTAGGCTTAAGACCCTATTCAAAAAAACTATTGCAGCTTTGGTTTACAAAATACAGGATACACTCTGTTGAAACGCTGGGTTAAGCCACAAGTAGCTGTGTTACCCAGCGTTAAACACCAGATTGAGTTATTAATAAGAACCGTCAACTGTGCCACACATTCAGGTAAAGCGCTTTAGTACAGCCATATAGTGTGTAGAAAATGAAGTGAAGTGCACACAACTTTACGGTGTTTCTGGTGTAATATACTATTCAAAAAATAACTTTCGACAACTTAGGTAAAATAAAAACACAGATTACAATTCAATGTTACCCCGTCATAGCGAAAGCAGCTGGCCAACCTTCTTTATTTTTCAGGGAATGTTCCCGGGAAAAGTTCAAAAAAATGTTAAGCTGAGTTAAGCTAAGACTAAGCGCTTAGTACAGGTAGACTGTGTCGCACATAAGTATATAACACCATTTTTAAAAAAACTTTATAGCGACTTCAGTTTAAAAATAATCAGGAAACCGCCTGTCGTTATCAAGCTCAGTTAGCTTTCATAGCAGTAATAAAATTGGTAGCTGCCTAACTGCATTTAGCATAAGAATAAGAATTGTGTTTCAGCCAAACCGCATTTAGCTACTTTCACTTTTTAGCCAGAGGTAGCTAAAAGGAGCTAGCTGGGTAGACCCAACTTCAACATAAAAATAAATAACAATATACCAAACCGAAAAAAACTTTAAAAGAATAGGAATAAAAATAAAGATAGCTATAGCTAGCTGCCTCAAAATCTACGTTTTTAGCTAGCTAAACACTTAAAATTGTTTTGTTTAAGATTTATACATGGCTAGAAAACGTCATGTTATACCCACCTTAACATGTGAAAACACACAGAAACTAAATAATCCTATAGGATACAAAGTACTCAGAAGAAAAAAGGATCAAAAGGAGACATACAAATTTCAAACCATCACTTCCAAACCAAAATGACCTTTGTAGGGGTAGCATGTTTCCTCCGTCGGCATGTTGAGGCCGCGAAACACTTGGATTGGTCATTAGTGAAAATGGAGCCTCGTGATTGGCTATTACGCTAAGCGATCAAAACAAAGCCGGTAAAAACGGGCTGCAGGGCCGCGGGGATTTTCCGTATGTCTCGCTACTTGCTCCGCCATGTTGCGCAGAGACAGACAAAATACGGCTATTACTAGCCATAGTTACCACTAATGCGCCCCAAATTGCTAATAACGATTTAAACTAGCCATAGTTACCACTAATGCGCCCCGAATTGCTAATAACGATTTAAAAGATACGAATTTAGAACGGGATCGAAATTTAAAATGGAAAATGGTGGATGTTTCATGTAACTGTGTGGATAAGCTTATTTCCCAGGGGAAAAATTATAAATAAGAAGCCCTGCGGCTTGAAGATTTCCGTCATTAGCCTGGAAGATTCTAAAATTTGAAGTATAGACTTTGAAAACGGAGAACAATGGGTAAACAAAGCATAAGTATCCTAATTCTCAATTATTATTGTCACTAACCTAAAATACAACGTAATAAATAAAAAATAAGAAATAATTTTTTTACATATATAGTAATATATTCTAAAAACTTTAACTGGATATTTTTATAACTGATCTGAAAAATTCTTGAAATTCTAGGATACAGATTGTTATGTATGAACTTGACGATTCGAATATAACAACTTCTGAACAAGTTCAATTTCAATGAATTATTACTCAATAATTTACCAATAAAATCCTTTAATCCGTAAATCTTAATTTACTCTCTCGTTGAAGATTTTTCGAAAATGCTGATGGTGCATGGTTTGATAACAGTTGATCTGAAAAAGAAAGTACATTTAAAAATAAGAAACAAGAATACAATTTTACCAGGAACTGAATTAATACCAGGTTGTGTAATTATTGTCTCCCTTTTTGATTTGAAGTGAGAATTTATTAAAAAGATACAAATCAATGCCATGTGATGCACAAGGTATATTATATCAATATATGTACATAAATTTAGTCAAGCTGGCTTTCGATATCATTGTTAAACAAGTAACATTTTAAGCAGGCGATACATGATTTTCAAACCTGTGGACAATACAGGATTTATTTTGTCGAAATCGATTAACGCACAATTAATAAATTTGTCAAATTTAATAAATTGATGTTCTTTTCATGACATTTTTAAAATCAAGTCTTTTCTAAGAAATCTTAGAAAAATATATTGTGATACTTTAGGTAAGTTCAAGAAATTAGGGTCCATTTTTTTCAACAAAATATCCGGCTATTAGGCACTCAAGGAGAACTGATAATTAGCCAGTAACAGAATGGTTAGCCGATGCAGAATAATTTTATATAGGGTGCGTACAGTATAATTAGCCGCTCATACAGCTAATTATACGATATAAATTTTTTTGACTTAAATTTCCACACATTTCTTCGTTATCGATCTCCCCACAGCCATCTATATTTATATAGATCCACATAAAGTTGTACTTCAATTAAAACCAAAAATAGGAACAAGAAACGCTTGTCCCAAGAAGATAATAGTATTACTGTAGCAGTATGTCATGTTATTTAACAAGACACTATTCTGATTTTAAGAAAAAACATGAAAAGTTAAGAACACAAAGAAGCCTGTAACAACAATTATACTGTGGGTAGCGTATAGTTATACTGCAACGGCTAACTATCATGTTATTGGCTAATTATTAGTTAACCTTGACTGTTCAGTGCAAGCAACAATAAATTTTTGTCCGGCTTCGACAACTTTTCTGCAGAAGATATAAAAAATCCTGTGACGAATATCTTTTTACCTGATAGCAATAGCCTCACAAAGGTTCCTTTGGAAGTTATTTTAGCCCCGTTTTTCTCAAAAGAACAGGAGTCGGGTATCCAGCCCCTCATGATAAAAAGAGGGTGCCGATAAGCTGCAAACGCCCGCATATAAAAGGGTGAGTTTGGCGGCTTTTTGAATGAAATTATTGGTTGTCCTCTGAAACTGCACGCACTTTCCCGAACTCTCCCAACTCACCCGGAGCATTCATGAAATGCAATTCCTTGTAACATACAATGCGGACGACAGTTGGAAGAAGGCGCTTTTTTCGGGCATCTTTTGGGTTATGCGAGTTTTTTCGAGCCAATACTTGAATTTTTTCGAAACGCCGGACTCGCCCTAACTTTTTACGGCGTATGCGGCTTATCAGGACCCTTGTTGATAAAATTATGCAAAGCAGGACAAAGGTTTTTTAAAGGTAATTAAAGCACTATTTTGTGTAGCTAGCTAGCTGGCTAGCTTGATATATAGCTAGTAAAAGTAATTTTAGAGGAATTTAAAAAATAGTATTTAGCTCCCTAGCTACATCAGTAAAGCTACTACGACAAGCCAGATCAGGAAGGCAAGACCAACAAAATGTAAGCAGTTTTAGTCATGGCCGTATATACACGAAATCTTTAGAGATAATTGAGATCATAATGTACTTTAACATCAGATAACAACCTTAACATGTAACATCCTTCTTCACAAGAAGGCAAGTATTGACATACAGCATTAATAAAAAGTTCAAAAAATGTATCAACGGCACAAGAAAACTTCCCAGTTATAAATTTCGATGCATCCCTAAATTGCGACCTTTGGATCAACGCCAGGAACCGTCCTAAGTTTAATTAGTAAGTATTAGTAAGTAATCCTTCCACTTACTTACCGTTAACAGGTTTAGCAACAACGTGGTTCAGACAAAAACAAATCTATTCTTGAAGATAAATTCACGTGGGCTGCAGCGACATTTAAGCACATTAAACGAGGCAAACGAAGCCTCATATTACAAAGCTCCATATTAGCATAACAAAAGAATCTCGATTAACATTTTTTATCGCATTCAAATCTTTAGAGACAACAAGGACACCGAGACAAAAAAAGATTTGCTCGATGAGTGTTTTTTTGTCTTGGTGGTATCAAACACATAGGTTGTGTTATATCAGAGCCGGGGGTTGGAAGATCGAGCAGAAGTCCCCCGCGAAGTAGAGAGTGGAAAAAAAAATTCTGCCATACACAACACAAACACTATATACCCGCGGTCCACTAAATGTGCGCCCCTTCGGCGGGGCGCAAAAATACGAATTTAGAACGGGATCGAAATTTAAAATGGAAAATGGTGGATGTTTCATGTAACTGCGTGATAACGGGTATGATAACAGAAATGCAGAACGGAATCGAATAGAGACTTGTGGATAAGCTTATTGCCCAGGGGAAAAATTATAAATAAGAAGCCCTGCGGCTTGAAGATTTCGTCATTAGCCTGGAAGATTCTGAAATTTGAAGTATAGACTTTGAAAACGGAGAACAATGGGTAAACAAATCATAAGTATCCTAATTCTCAATTATTATTGTCACTAACCTAAAATACAACGTAATAAATAAAAATTAAGAAATATTTTTTTTACATATATATAGTATATATTCTAAAAACTTTAACTGGATATTTTTTATAACTGATCTGAAAAATTCTTGAAATTCTAGGATACAGATTGTTATGTATGAACTTGACGATTCGAACATAACAACTTCTGAACAAGTTCAATGAATTATTACTCAATAATTTACCAATAAAATCCTTTAAAATTTACTCTCTCGTTGAAGATTTTTCGAAAATGCTGATGGTGCATGGTTTGATAACAGTTGATCTGAAAAAGAAAGTACATTTAAAAATAAGAAACAAGAATACAATTTTACCAGGAACTGAATTAATACCAGGTTGTGTAATTATTGTCTCCCTTTTTGATTTGAAGTGAGAATTTATTAAAAAGATACAAATCAATGCCACGTGATGCACAAGGTATATTATATCAATATATGTATATAAATTTAGTCAAGCTGGCTTTCGATATCATTGTTAAACAAGTAACATTTTAAGCAGGCGATACATGATTTTCAAACCTGTGGACAATACAGGATTTATTTTGCCGAAATCGATTTATTGAATTGAAAAAAATTGATCGTTTATTATCCTTTTTTGATTTTGAGGAAATTTATTGGTCATTGTTTTGTTTGACAAATTCAAAAATTCGAACTTTTAAAATTTCGAATTGAATTCAACAAGTTGAAACAAAAAAGGGTAAACGCACAATTAATAAATTTGTCAAATTTAATAAATTGATGGTCTTTTCATGAGATTTTTAAAATCAAGTCTTTTCTAAGAAATCTTAGAAAAATATATTGTGATACTTTAGGTAAGGTCAAGAAAGTTTTTCAAGCAAATTAGGGTCCATTTTTTTCAACAAAATATCTGGCTATTAGGCACTCAAGGAGAACTGATAATTAGCCAGTAACAGAATGGTTAGCTGATGCAGAATAATTATATATAGGGTGCGTACAGTATAATTAGCTGCTCATACAGCTAATTATACGATATAAATTTTTTTGACTTAAATTTCCACACATTTCTTCGTTATCGATCTCCCCATAGCCATCTATATTTATATAGATCCACATGAAGTTGTACTTCAATTAAAACCAAAAATAGGATCAAGAAACGCTTGTGCCAAGAAGATAATAGTGTTACTGTAGCAGTATGTCATGTTATTTAACAAGACACTATTCTGATTTCAAGAAAAAACATGAAAAGTGAAAAACACAAAGAAGCCTGTAACAACAATTATACTGTGGGTAGCGTATAGTTATACTGCAACGGCTAACTATCATGTTATTGGCTAATTATTAGTTCACCTTGACTGTTCAGTGCAAGCAACAATAAATTTTTGTCAGGCTTCGACAACTTTTCTGCAGAAGATATAAAAAATCCTGTGACGAATATCTTTTTACCTGATAGCAATAGCATCACAAAGGTTCCTTCGGAAGTTATTTTAGCCCCATTTTTCTCAAAAGAACAGGAGTCGGGTATCCAGCTCCTCATGATAAAAAGAGGGTGCCGATAAGGTGCAAACGCACGCATATAGAAGGGTGAGTTTGGTGGCCTTTTGAATGAAATTATTGGTTGTCCTCTGAAACTGCACGCACTTTCCCGAACTCTCCCTAACTCACCCGGAGCATTCACGAAATGCAATTCCTTGTAACATACAATGCGGACAACAGTTGGAAGAAGGCGTTTTTTTCGGGCATCTTTTGGGCTATGCAAGTTTTTTCGAGCCAATACTTGAATTTTTTCGAAACGCCGGACTCGCCCTAACTTTTTTTACAGCGTATGCGGCTTTTCAGCACCCTTGTTGATAAAATTATGCAAAGCAGGACAAAGGTTTTTTAAAGGTAATTAAAGCACTATTTTGTGTAGCTAGCTAGCTGGCTAGCTTGATATATAGCTAGTAAAAGTAATTTTAGAGGAATTTAAAAATAGTATTTAGCTCCCTAGCTACATCAGTAAAGCTACTACGACAAGCCAGATCAGGAAGGCAAGACCAACACAATGTAAGCAGTTTTAGTCATGGCCGTATATAGACGAAATCTTTAGAGATAATTGACATCATAATGTACCTTAACATCAGATAACAACCTTAACATGTAACATCCTTCTTCACAAGAAGGCAAGTATTGACATACACAGCATTAATAAAAAGTTCAAAAAATGTATCAACGGCACAAGAAAACTTTCCAGTTATAAATTTCGATGCATACCTAAATTGCGGCCTTTGGATCAACGCCAGGAACCGTCCTAAGTTTAATTTCATATAAGACATAAGTAATCCTTCCACTTACTTACCGTTAAACAGGTTTAGCAACAACGTGGTTCAGACAAAAACAAATCTATTCTTGAAGATAAATTCACGTGGGCTGCAGCGACATTTAAGCACATTAAACGAGGCAAACGAAGCATCATATTACAAAGCTCCATATTAGCATAACAAAAGAATCTCGATTAACATTTTTTATCGCATTCAAATCTTTAGAGACAACAAGGACACCGAGACAAAAAAAGATTTGCTCGATGAGTGTTTTTTTTGTCTTGGTGGTACCTAACACATAGGTTGTGTTATATCAGAGCCGGGTTGGAAGATCGAGTAGAAGTCCCCCGCGAAGTAGAGAGTGGAAAAAAATTTTCTGCCATACACCAACACAAACACTATATACCCGCGGTCCACTAAATGTGCGCCCCTTCGGCGGGGCGCAATAATAGAGACTAGCCGGGAAACCCGGCGTCGAAACGCCGGGGTAAGCCAAACGTCAAGGTGTGATCCGGCGTTGAATACTCTGAGGAGCGCTTAATAAGAGCCTAAACTGTGTCACACGATCAGGTGGAACGCTTTAGTACAGGTATACAGTATGTCGTAAATCAAGTAAAGCGCATACACCATTATGGCCGGGGTAAGCCAAACGTCAAGGTGTGATCCGGCGTTGAATACTCTGAGGAGTGCTTAATAAGAGCCGTAAACTGTGTCACACGATCAGGTGGAACGCTTTAGTACAGGTATACAGTATGTCGTAAATCAAGTAAAGCGCATACACCATTATGGTGTTGCGACTGTAACATAATTTTCAAAAAATAACTTTGACGCAACAATAGCTGAAATAAAAACAGAGTTTACAAAGCGTTGTTACTCCGTTATAGCAAAAACAATCAAACAATATTATTTTATTTTGCGGAATAAGTTTTTGTAAAAGTTAAAAAATTAATCGTGACACCAAGCTGAGCGCTTAGTACAGTTAAACGGTGCTGCACAGACGTATAGGGATAATACCCTTTTGAAAAAAACTTTCTCGCAGACTCTGTTTAAATTAAAACACAAGAAAAAGCCCATTGCTAACACAGGGCTGAGGAGTTAGTTCAGGTAAACAGTGTTGCCCATCCGTACAGGCGTGATACTCGAGAAACTTTAAAAATTAGTACAGGTTTTACCAAAAACAGTCTGTGGTTAAAACTGGGCTAACCGCTTAGTAAAGTTAAACAGAGTTGAACAGGCGTATAGAAGTACCCTTTTCCAAAAAAACTTCATTGCAACTTCGGTTTAAGGTGTGAGTAAGGGAAAAAATCTTATTTTTTTCAAAAAAAAATTTTTTACGCATTCGTATAGAATCGAATACGAGCTTTTTGATAGAAAAGAAAAAAAATATAAAACAATCTGAAAGAATGTCTTTATTCCAAAAAACCTACTTTACATTCATAGCACCACATAACTTATTGTACTCACAAAAACACATTTCTGAATGTTCATAAATATGTCATCTTGAGAATAATTTTTACTCACTTTCAGACGAGCGAACTTTTATGATAATGCAATTACCGTCATAAAAGATTATAAAAAAAGCAATTGTTATTTTTATGTGGAACTTTGTTATATTTTTTTTCATTTTTTTACTTTTATCTGTGTCCTTTCTTCTTCTTATTTGTTATCTTACCCATGTTGTTTCGTTATGATCAAAGTGTGGAAGTAAGTAGACATGTGCGCATCATACAGAAAGTGTTAAAAATACATTCGTTACTATGGCGACGAATGAATTATACAGAAAATAATGAACTTTTAAAAAATCTTTAAAACTCTTTTTCACAGAGTTAATTTTTTGAGAGAGTATGCCATACGTTTTAATCTCCATTTACAAAACAATAAAAGCTTTGAGGAGGAGGGTGACTTTTTTTTGTAAAGGAATGATACATCTCGGGTGCTTTTTTGAATTAAGGTGTGAATGTAAACCTAACTCGAATTATGATGCTTTTTGTGATGAAACAAAGGGAATAATTTAGTACTTAACTTTGATGGGAAATATCTTTAAAAGTAAAAACATTCAAAGCATAATTCAAAAATGCTCCCGAGATATATGTATAGTGAATACAAAATTGCAAACAGAATGTATGAAAATCTTTTAGTTTTGTAAATGGAGCAAATTTTCTAAACAAGGGGGTCATTTTTTAAGGCGTTTTTTTTATGATCTAAAATTATTTTTTGCAAATAATATTTAGATCATTGTCTAGATAATTTTATATGCTTTTGGAATATAACTAAGTCAATGCATTGACCGCCATTCAATTTTAGTTACACGATTTTTAATACATAGCACTTCTTTCCCTTACTCACACCTTAAATGAAAACACAGGGAACAGCCTGTCGTTACCCGTCCAGCTAAAACAATTGCTCAGCCATTTAATTTGCAGAAAAAGTTTCAGGAAAACAATAACAGATGCTAGCTACCTAACTAACTGCATTTAGCATAAGAATTATCGCTTAAGAATATTGTTGTAGCCAAACTGCATTTTTATCTTTATGCTCTCACTCTTTAGCCAAGGATAGGAGCTAGCTAAATGGCTACAGTATCAACATAAAAATAAATGTTGGGTAGGATAAAAAGCTCTTATACCATACAGATTAGTAATAAAGGAAGGCTCTAGCTAGCTAGCCTTCAAAATCTTCGTTCCTAGCCAAAAATCCTAAAACTGGTGCGTTTAAGATCTGTACGTGACTAAAAACGTGACAATATATTTATCTTAGCATGTAAAAACATACAGAAAACAAATATTTCCAAAGTAAAACGCTTTTAGAACACAAAAGGTCAAACAGATCAACAAACCTAACACTACTGACCACGACCACTTTCAAAACCAAAATGGCCTTCGTCGTCATGTTTCTTCGTTGGCATGTCCACGCCGCGAAAGTCTTGGATTGGTTTTTTAAAGAATGAGGCGTTTTGATAGGTATATACGTGCGAGCGGTCAAAACAAAGCCAGCAAAACTGTCAGTAAAATTGTCCTATTTGTTTTCTGTGGCTCCTGAGCGGAATCGGCGATTGAGGTCACGGTGGTAATTATTATTAAAAATGGCGTATTAAAATAATGCATTCATTTGTATCACTTAATTTATTTTTCTTACTGATAGTAATAAATTAAAGTCATTAAATTAGTTAAGGAAATAAATTAATTTTTTGGATTTATTTCACTCAATTATAAAGTTTTTCAATAAACAACCCCCTGGCTCTTAAAGACTCGCGGAAAGATTAAAGGAATATCGGTAACCCTTTTGAACAGACAAAATACGGCTATTATTATAGAGACTAGTCGTTAGCCCGTGGAAAAATCAACGGGTTGGCCAGTCCCTTAAATTTACCCGTTGCAACAAAGTTGATAAAATATGTCGCATTTGATATTCGGTGTCGAAACGTCGGGGTAAGCCAAAGTCAAGGTGTGTCCTGACGTTGAACACTCTGTGGAGTGCTTAATAAGAGCCGTAAACTGTGCCACACGATCAGGTGGAGCGCTTTAGTACAGGTATACAGTATGTCGTGAATTAAGTGAAGCGTATACACCATTATAGTCTTGCGACTGTATCATATTTTTCAAAAAATATTCCCCGCAACGATAGCTGAAATAAAAACGCTGTTTACAAACAACAGTCGGTACCCCATCATAGCAAAAAAAATCAGTCAATATTATTTTATTTTGCCGAATAAGTTTTTGTGAAAGTTAAATAATTTATCGTTATACTCTCACTTCTAGCCAAAGATAGGAGCTAGCTAAATGGCTACAGTCTCAACACAAAAATAAATGGTGGGTAGGATAAAAAGCTCTTATACCGTACAAAATAGTAATAAGTAAGGTTCTAGCTAGCTAGCTTCTAAAATCTTCGTTCCTAGCCAAAAATCCTAAAACTGGTGCGTTTAAGATCTGCACGTGACTAAAAACATGACAATATATTTATCTTAACATTTTAGAACATACAAAAAACCAATATTACGAAAATAAAAAGCTTATAGAAGACAAAAAGGTGAAACAGACTTACAAACAGCACTGAACTGACCTTCTTCTAAAAACTAAAATGGCCATCATGTTTCGGTCCTCATGTTTCTTCGTCGGCATGCCCAGGCCGCGAAAGCCCTGGATTTTTTTTTCAAACAATTAAGCGTTTTAATTGGTGTATTATGTGCGAGCGGTCAAAACAAAGTCAGTAAAACTATCGGTAAACTGTCCCATTTGTTTTCTGTAGCTTCTGAGCGCAAACGGCGATTGAGGTCACGGGGGTAATTATTATTAAAAATGGCGTATTAAAATAATGCATTCATTTTTATCACTAAATGTATTTTTCTTACTTATGGCAATGAATTAAAGTAATTTAATTAATTAAAGAAATAAATTAATTTTTAGAATTTATTTTAATCAATAATTTGATTTGCTATTAAACAAGCCCTCGGTTTTTAAAATCGCGGAAAGATCAAAGGAATATCGGTAACCCTTTTGAACACACAAAATACGGCTATTATTATAGAGATAGCCGGGAAACCCGGCGTTGAAACGCCGGGGTAAGCCACAAGTCAAGGTGTGACCCGGCGTTGAACACTCTGTTGAGCGCTTAATAAGAGCCGAAAACTGTGTCACACGATCAGGTGGAGCGCTTTAGTACAGGTATACAGTATGCCGTAAATCAAGTGAAGCGCATACACCATTATAGTTTGGCGACTGTAACATATTTTTCAAAAAACAACTTTCCTGCAATGATAGGTGAAATAAAAACAGAGTTTACAAACCGTTGTTACCCGTCATAGCAAAAACAACCGGTCACTATTATTTTATTTTGCGGAATAACTGTGAAAGTTAAAAAATTAATTGTGAAACCAGGCTTAGCGCTAAGTACAGTTAAACGGAGTCTCACATGCGGGTAGGGATAAAACCCTTTTGAAAAACACTTCATTGCAGCCTATGTTTAAATAAAAACACAAGAAACAGTCCATTGTTAACACATGACTGAGCGGTTAGTACAGTTAAACAGAGTTGAACGGGCATATAGGCATAATACCATTTTCCAAAAAAAATTTATTGCAAATTCGGTTTAAATAAAAAGCACACAAAACAGCCTATTTACACCGTGTTGAACGTTTATTGCAGGTAAACCGTGTCACACATGAGTAACAGGCATAATACTATTTTCCAAAAAAAACTTTATCGCAACGGCTTAAATAAAACAGGAAACAGCCTGTCATTAGCACCAGGCTGAGCACTTAACAGGTTAAATCATGTCATACATGAGTATTAGGCGTAATAACATTTTCCAAAGAAACTTTATCACAACGGTTCAAATAAAAACACAGGAAACAGCCTGTCGTTAACACCAGGCTGAGCGCTTAACAGGTGAATCGTGTCATACATGAGCATAGGGGTAATACCATTTTCCAAAATCCGTATCGCTTTAGTTTTTAAAAAAATCAGTGAACAGCCTGGCGTTAACCTGGTTCAGTTAAAAAAATTACTCAGCTATTTTATTTTGCAGAATAAATTTTCATAACAGTAATAAAAGCTGACTGTATTTAGCATAATTATTATTAGGAATTTTGTTGATAACCAAACTGTTTAGCTACTGTCACTTTTAAGTTAGAGGTAGCTAAAGAGCTAATTAGATAGCCACAACACTAATTACGAATGAATAATAGTATGCCAAACTGAATAAAAACGTCAAAAGAACAGGAATAAGTAAAGCTAAGTTAGCTAGCTAGCTAGCCAAGCTGATTCAAAATCTACGTTCCTTGCCAAACTCTTAAAATTGATGATTTAAGATTTGTATGTGGGCAAAAACATGTGAAAACAGAAAGAAAAGAAATACTACAAAAGTAAAAAGCTTATAGAAGACAAAAAGGTCAAACAGATCTGCAAACTTGACACCATCACTTCCAAACTGAAATGGCCTCCGTAGCATGTTGTTTATCCGGTTCTGGCGTGATTCCGAAATTATTCCGAAATTAAGATGCGCCCAACCGAAAAACGGAGGTCCGTAAAAATCGGGGCCCGCGATAATTTTCCGAAAAAACTGCGCGCAACCATTTTGAACACACATAATACGGCTATTATTACTGAACTAGCCGGGAAACCCGGCGTCGAAACGCCGGGGTAAGCCACAAGTCAAGGTGTGACCCGGCGTTGAACACTCTGTTGAGCGCTTAATAAGAGCCGTAAACTGTGTCACACGATCAGGTGGAGCGCTTTAGTACAGGTATACAGTATGCCATAAATCAAGTGAAGCGAATACACCATTATAGTTTTGCGACTGCAACATATTTTTCAAAAAACAACTTTCCTGCAATGATAGGTGAAATAAAAACAGAGTTTACAAACCGTTGTTACCCGTCATAGCAAAAACAACCGGTCACTATTATTTTATTTTGCGGAATAACTGTGAAAGTTAAAAAATTAATTGTGACACCAGGCTTAACGCTAAGTACACTTAAACAGAGTCTCACATGCGGGTAGGGATAAAACCCTTTTGAAAAACACTTCATTGCAGCCTATGTTTAAATAAAAACACAAGAAACAGTCCATTGTTAACACATGACTGAGCGGTTAGTACAGTTAAACAGAGTTGAACGGGCATATAGGCATAATACCATTTTCCAAAAAGAATTTATCGCAACTTCGGTTTAAATAAAAAACACACAAAACAGCCTATTTACACCATGTTGAACGTTTATTGCAGGTAAACCGTGTCACACATGAGTAACAGGCATAATACTATTTTCCAAAAAAAACTTTACCGCAACGGCTTAAATAAAAACACAGGAAACAGCCCGTCATTAGAACCAGGCTGAGCACTTAACAGGTTAAATCATGTCATACATGAGTATTAGGCATAATAACATTTTCCAAAGAAACTTTATCACAACGGTTCAAATAAAAACACAGGAAACAGCCTGTTGTTAACACCAGGCTGAGCGCTTAACAGGTGAATCGTGTCATACATGAGCATAGGGGTAATAACATTTTCCAAAAATCCTTATTAATTTAGTTTTAAAAAAAATCAGTGAACAGCCTGGCGTTAACCCGGTTCAGTTTGCAGAATAAATTTTCATAACAGTAATAAAAGCTGTAGCCACCTGACTGTATTTAGCACAATTATTATTTTTGTTGATAGCCAAACTGTATTTGGCTACTGTCACTTTTAGTTAGAGGTAGCCACAACACCAATTACGAATGAATAATAGTATACCAAACTGAATAAAAACGTCAAAAGAACAGGAATAAGTAAAGCTAAGTTAGCTAGCTGATTCAAAATCTACGTTCCTTGCCAAACTCTTAAAATTGATGATTTAAGATTTGTATGTGGGCAAAAAAACCCGTAAATATATGTGCCTTAACATGTGAAAACAGAAAGAAAAGAAATACTACAAAAGTAAAAAGCTTATAGAAGACAAAAAGGTCAAACAGATCTGCAAACTTGACACCATCACTTCCCATCTGAAATGGCCTCCGTAGCATGTTGTTTATCCGGTTCTGGCGCGATTCCGAAATTATTCCGAAATTAAGCGGCGTCTAGCCGAAAAACGCAGGTCCGTAAAAATCGGGCCCCGCGCTATTTTTCCGAAAAAAGCTGCGCGCAACCATTTTGAACACACATAATACGGCTATTATTAAAGAGATGAACTGAATCTTAGAAAGGAAAAGTGGCTTGTAATAAGTATTTATAAATATCCGAATCAAGACAATGAATTATTTTTAGATAATCTTTCAAGTATGATAGATCACTATTCTGTGACCTATGATAATTATCTAGTGATGGGGGATTTTAACCTTGAGACTAAAAAAGACAAAATGGTTGATTTTATGAACTCTCACAAATTGGTTAATCTTATTAAGGGCAACACATGTTTTAAGGGTTCGGGCTCTTGCATTGATTTACTCCTCACAAATCGCAAATTCTGCTTTAAATTTACAAATTCATACGAAACAGATTTCAGTGATTGTCATCACATGATATATACTATTCTTAAATCTACCTTCGAAAAGGAGGAATCAAAAATTATTAATTATCGAAGCTATAAAAGCTTTATTAAAGAAGATTTTCAGGTTGAACTACAAAATGCTTTAAAGAATAATGTAGATAAATGGGAAACCTTTCAAGAAACATTTGTAAATGTATTGAACAAACACGCTCCAAGAAAGAAAAAGGTCATACGAGGAAACCAAAAGCCCCATTTCAATAAAAATCTTCGTAAGGCGATAATGAAACGTTCTATGCTAAAACGAAGGGCAATTAAAACTGGAAAGCCAGAAGACGTATCCATCTACAAAAGACACCGAAACTACGTCACTAAACTTAACAAAGAAATTAAAACAGAATTTATGAATAAACTCCCCCATTAAGAAAAATACAAAACCTTTTTGGGTGGTATGTAAACCTTATTTTTCAAATAAGCATGCAGCTGGAAACAGCAGCAATATTATTTTAATTGAACAAGGAAACATAATGACTAAATCAAATGATATTGCAAAAACATTTAATTCTTACTTTGGAAATATTGTAAGTTCTTTAAATTTATACAACTGGCCGGGTGAAAACTTTGAGGATGACCTTGACATAATAGATAACATAATTAACAAATTTAAATTTCATCCAAGCGTCCTGGCCATTAAACAAAATACAATAATTAATGGAATCTTTACTTTTAAAAAAAGTAACATTAGATGACATTAAAAGGACTATTAAAAACTTACCTACGAACAAAGCTTCTAGTGGGGAAATTCCCGTTAAAATTCTTAAAGAAAGTGAGAGTGCTTTTAAACAACTACTCAATTGCATCAACAAATCGTTCGATAATAATGAATTCCCAGACATATTGAAAGAGGCTGATGTATCACCTGTACATAAGAAAGGTGACACCACGGATAAAAAAAATTACCGACCTATAAGTGTTTTACCATTACTATCTAAGGTATTCGAAAAATTAATCTATGAACAACTTAATACGTACATACAACAGTATCTACACAAATTACTATGCGGATTCAGGAAATCACATTCAACTCAACACGCTTTATATAGATTAATTCAAGCATGGCAAAAAGAACTTGACAATGGTGGTTTTGTAGGGTCAGTACTAATGGACCTTTCTAAAGCTTATGACTGCCTATCACACGATCTCCTGATTGCAAAGCTTGCTGCTTACGGTATCAGCACAAATAGTCTAAAATTACTTTTAAATTATCTCACGTCCCGTAAACAAAGAGTTAAAATAGGCTCATCATTTAGTGAATGGCTTGAGATTATTTGTGGTGTTCCCCAAGGTTCCATTTTAGGACCACTCCTATTTAACATCTTTATTAATGACTTGTTTTTTGTTATTGTAGAATCAGAGGTATGTAATTTTGCCGACGACAATACATTGTATGCATGTGGTTTGAAGTTGGCTACTGTACTAAATTCATTAACTGTTGATACACAAAATATGCTACATTGGTTTAAATCAACTCACTAAAAGCCAACCCAACTAAATTTCAATTTATAATACTAGGTAAAAAAACAAGAGATAAAATCACTCTACCACTTGAATCAGTTACTTTAAATGAGTCTGACCACGTTACACTCCTAGGTATTCAAATTGACAATAAATTAAACTTCAATCAACATATAAACAACTTGTACTCGAAGGCAAATTTTAAACTTCATGCATTACGAAGACTACGACCTTATTTATCGCAACCCAAAGCAAAAATACTCAGCTCAAGCTTTATACAGAGTCAATTTAACTATGCACCCCTTATTTGGATGTTCTGCAGTAAAACTGCATATAGTAAAATAGAGCGAGTACATTATAAAACATTGAAGGTTGTATACGATATAGTGAAAGCTGACTATATTGACATTTTAGAAAAATACAAGGACAAATCCATCCACCAACGCCACTTAAAAACTTTAGCAATAGAGGTGTTTAAAAGCATTAAGAATCTGAACCCTGAATTCATGTGGTGCCTATTTAGTTTTAACACATACCAATGTGAGCATAACCTCCGGAGAGGCCCTTCTTTGACTTTACCTAAAGCTAAAACCACTACCTATGGTACAATTTCCATCTTGTATCAAAGTTGTTGGATATGGAATAATCTTCCCCGTGAAATTAAAAATAGTTCAACCATTGAAGAGTTCACGGTTAAATTATCCTGCCAGGATTCTATTTTATGTAATTGTAAAATATGTAAAAAAAATTGATGAAAAAAAAAAAAAAGTGTAAAATATGAATTGTAAACTTTAATTTATCTTTGCCCAGAATGTTATTTTTCATTATTATTATTATTATTATTATTTGTTACGTTAGTTGGTTTTTATTAGCGAAAGCTATCTTGTAAATTTGACCAACGATAAATAAAGAAAAAAAAAAAAAAAAAAAAAAAAAAAAAAAAATTAAAGAGACTAGCCGGGAAACCCGGCGTCGAAACGCCAGGGTAAGCCACAAGTGAAGGTGTGACCCGGCGTTGAACACTCTGTTGAGCGCTTAATAAGAGCCGTAAACTGTGTCACACGATCAGGTGGAGCGCTTAAGTACAGGTATACAGTATGCAGTAAATCAAGTGAAGCGCATACACCATTATAGTTTTGCGACTGTAACATATTTTTTAAAAAACAACTTTCCCGCAATGATAGCTGAACTAAAAACAGAGTTTACAAACCGTTATTACCCCGTCATAACAAAAACAACCGGTCATTATTATTTTATTTTGCGGAATAACTGTGAAAGTTAAAAAATTAATTGTGACACCAGGCTTAGCGCTAAGTACAGTTAAACGGAGTCACACATGCGGGTAGGGATAAAACCATTTTGAAAAACACTTCATTGCAGCCTATGTTTAAATAAAAACACAAGAAACAGTCCATTGTTAACACATGACTGAGCGGTTAGTACAGTTAAACAGAGTTGAACGGGCATATAGGCATAATACCATTTTCCAAAAAAATTTCATCGCAACTTCGGTTTAAATAAAAAACACACAAAACAGCCTATTTACACCGTGTTGAAACGTTTATTGCAGGTAAACCATGTCACACATGAGTAACAGGCATAATACTATTTTCCAAAAAAAACTTTACCGCAACGGCTTAAATAAAAACACAGGAAAACAGCCCGTCATTAGAACCAAGCTGAGCACTTAACAGGTTAAATCATGTCATACATGAGTATTAGGCGTAATAACATTTTCCAAAGAAACTTTATCACAACGGTTCAAATAAAAACACAGGAAACAGCCTGTCGTTAACACCAGGCTGAGCGCTTAACAGGCGAATCATGTCATACATGAGCATAGGGGTAATACCATTTTCCAAAAATCCTTATTGATTTAGTTTTAAAAAAAAATCAGTGAACAGCCTGGCGTTAACCCGGTTCAGTTAAAAAAATTACTCAGCAATTTTATTTTGCAGAATAAATTTTCATAACAGTAATAAAAGCTGTAGCCACCTGACTGTATTTAGCATAATTATTATTAGGAATTTTGTTGATAGCCAAACTGTATTTGGCTACTGTCACTTTTAGTTAGAGGTAGCCACAACACCAATTACGAATGAATAATAGTATGCCAAACTGAATAAAAACGTCGAAAAGAACAGGAATAAGTAAAGCTAAGTTAGCTAGCTAGCTAGCCAAGCTGATTTAAAATCTACGTTCCTTGCCAAACTCTTAAAATTGATGATTTAAGATTTGTATGTGGGCGAAAAAACCCGTAAATATATGTGCCTTAACATGTGAAAACAGAAAGAAAAGAAATACTACAAAAGTAAAAAGCTTATAGAAGACAAAAAGGTCAAACAGATCTGCAAACTTGACACCATCACTTCCAAACTGAAATGGCCTCCGTAGCATGTTGTTTATCCGGTTCTGGCGCGATTCCGAAATTATTCCGAAATTAAGCGGCGTCTAGCTGAAAAACGCAGGTCCGTAAAAATCGGGCCCCGCGCTATCTTTCCGAAAAAAGCTGCGCGCAACCATTTTGAACACACATAATACGGCTATTATTATAGAGACTAGTCGTTAGCCCATCCTTTATATATCACATTTCGTGTTTCCGTTACGGGGCGCGGTAACCCTTTTGAACACACAGACCGAATACGGCTATTATTATAGAGACTAGCCGGGAAACCCGGCGTCAAAACGCCGGGGTAAGCCACAAGTAACTGTTGTTGAACACCCTAAAGCGCTTAATATGAACCGCTAACACGGTCATGTGAAGCGCTTTAGTACGGGTATATAGTATGTTGTGAAACTGTGCGGCCTAGCGGTGAAGGCCAAGTGGAGTGCATAATAAAAAAGGCAAACAGTGTCACACATTTAGGTGGAGCGCTTTAGGTATGCAGTATATATGTTGTGAATCGAGTAAAGCGCACATTTCATTATAGTGTTTCGGTTGTAATGTATTTTGGAAAATATAACTTTACTGCAACTTTAGCCAAAATAAAAGCACAGTTTACAACCCGTGTTGTTACCCCGTAATAGCAAAAACAATTAGTCAATATTATTTTATTTTGCGGAAAAAGTTTCAGTAAACAGTAACAAATTAATCGTGACAGTGGACTTAGCGCTTAGTACAGGTAAACCGTGTTGCACAGTCTAGCTGTAACACAATTTTTATAAAAACTTATCGCAACTTCGGTTAAAAAAATTCAGGAAACCACCTGTCGTTATCATGTTCAGTTAAAAAAAGCTGTGCCAATTTTATTTTGCAGCACAAGTTTTCATAGCAGTAATAAAATTGGTAGCTGCCTAACTGCCGAACATAAGAATTTTGTTGCAGTCAAACAGCATTTGGCTACTTTGACTTTTTAGCAGGATGTAGCTAAAGGGGGAGTAAGTAAGTAAGTAAGTAAGTAAGTAAATACATTTATTTGTTAAGTTAGATTACAAAAAATAAACTTTTTTAAAAAAAATAAATTGTCTAGAGTATAAATAATGCAATAATCTAACCTAACAGGAGAGCTGGTCAAATAGATAAATCTAATCAAGAACTAGCCCCCCTGTCAACAACAAAAAAATAAGATAGACATATATATATATACGTGGTAGAAATAAATTAGAAGACAAAGACAAAAAACACAAAAAAAAAACACAAGAAAAACAAACAAAAAATCAATAAATGAAATAAGATAAACAAAAATTAAACAAAATTAAATAAAAAATATAGCTATATATATACAAAAAATGAATAACTAATTAAACTTAAATTTAAATTTCAGTGTAGCAAATAAATTATTAGTTTATATATATTCCTTATAAGTATTTACTTAACAATTGATTTGTAATTATTTTTTTGCACTGGTTTTTGGATAGTGATGACAGCTTTTTATCACTGTGTTGGTTATTAATTGTATTCCAGCAACGGATTGATTGATATTTTATACTATAAATTCCATACCGAGTGGTACGAACATTTGGAAGTAGTAGGTTATTGTTTGATGCATTTCTAGTATTATGGGTATGAGTATTTGCAACCAGAGTGAAAATGCCTTGCAGAGGTTTAGGCAAATTTTTATGATAATGATCATACGCAAATAAAAAGTCTTTCAGCTTAATTGTGTCAGGAAAAGTAAGTATTTTGGATTTATTAAATAATAGAGAAGTAGGGCTGTTTGCAGGTTTGAAGTTCATAATTTTAATTGCTTTATTTTGAAGGGAGATAATTCTATTCAGGTAGGTGCTTTTGTTATGTCCCCATATTTGACATCCATAAGTTAGATGTGATGAGAAGATAGCATGATATATATTAGTTAAAATATTATAGGAAACATAGTGTCTTATTTTAGATAATATCCCAATGGATCTGGATAGTTTTACTTTAAGATTATCTATGTGTATATGCCATTTTAAATGTTTGTCCAGAGTGATCCCTAAATATTTAATAGATTCAGAAGGTAAAATTTTATGGCCGTTGATTTTTATTTGATATCATAGTCAATAGATTTGTTTGGATGGGTAAAAAGGATGATTTCTGTTTTACTAGCATTTAGGGATATTTTGTTGGCCCGGAGCCAGTTGCAAAGGAATCTTAGATCAAGGTTTAATTGCGTCCTTATTGATTTTAAATTATCACTAATTGTCAGTAAGTTAGTATCATCTGCAAAATGGTGGACTGTTGAGTATTTAATTGCATTGTTTAGATCATTAATATAAATTAGAAATAGTAAAGGTCCAAGTACAGACCCTTGAGGTACTCCTATTGTTATATTTTGGACATTTGAATCAAAACCATTTATTGAAACATATTGTTTTCTGTTACTAAGGTATGATCTGAACCAGGAGTTAGATAGTCCTCTAATTCCATAATTTTCAAGTTTTTTTAAAAGGATTGTATGATCAACAGTGTCAAATGCCTTTTGCAGGTCAATGAATGTGCCACATGCAAAGTTGTTGAAATCTAAAGTTTCTCTTATTTTCTCTGTAATACTGAAGAGTGCATTATTAGTGGAATGATTTTGTCGAAAACCAAATTGTAGATCATAAATACAATTGTGATAGTCTAAAAAATTGTATAATCTGGAGTGCATGAGTTTTTCAAAAATTTTATTAATATTAGAGAGGAGTGATATTGGGCGGTAATTGTTACATTCTAGACTAGATCCTTTATTTTTATATATAGGTATAATTTTTGCAATTTTTAAGTTATCTGGATAGATGCCAGTCGAAAATGATAGATTTATTATCTCGCATAGGGGTGTTGATACATTGAATTTAATAAGTTTAAAAATATTGCTGGGTATACTAAAAGGTCCGTTTGTTTTATTTTCATTTAAAGAAGATATCAGTGGTATTATTTCATTTTCAGTAGTAGGATTGATAAAAAAAGAATTGTGATTTGCGTCATTAAGGTAATTATGGAATGGTTTATTAGAAGGTGAAATTTTATTTGAAGTTTTACTCCTACTGTGGAAAAATAGTTATTAAAGCAGTTAGCAATATCAACAGGATTATTGTTAATTTTATTGTTAATTTTTAGGCTAGTAGGAACAGTGGATTTCATTTTGGATATGCTAATAATGGTTTTGATTCCGTTCCCAAGTTTTTCTAATATTATTCGAGTTTTCAATAAAATATTTTTGATAATGTTGTTTTTTACTTTTTCTGATCAAATCAACAATTAAATTTCTGTATTGTTTATAATTATTGTGTAACATATTTTTATAATTATCATTCTTTCTGTAATTTATGAATTTTTCAGTAATTTATCTCTTATAGTGATAGATTTACATATTCCTTTTGTAATCCATGGTTTAGATTGTTGCTTGTATTGTTTTTTTGACATCTTCTTTAAAGGTATATGCTTATCTAATAATTGGTTTATTACATGATTAAATTTATCAAATGAATAATTAGGATCATTTTTACTCAGAGAAATTTCATTATCCCAATTAATTTTAGTTAGGTCAAGTAGAAATGCTTCTTCGTTGAATTTTGAATAGTTTCTTTTATAAATATTTTGTTTTTTAGAATTGGATTTTATGTTTCAAATTTGGAACCAATAAAAATTGAGGTAAATGATCAGATATGGATGAAGTTAGGTTTCCTGAGACACAATTGGAAAATTCAAGACAGTTCGAAAATATGTTATCAATTAGCGTTTTAGATCTTGGTGTTATTCTTGTTGGTAGTGTAATATGTGGTATACAGAGATTTGAAAACAAATTATTAATGAAATCTGAACTTTGGTCGTCTTTACTGATGTTGAGTAAAATTTATATTAAAATCACCGGATATAAAAACACTTTTGTCTTCATTCATAGTTTTGTTAATTATTGGTTGAAAATAGTTAGAGTTAAAATCATCAATTGACATTCCTGGATGTTTGTACACACAGCCTACAATTGTATTTTTTTTACCAGGACTAATTATTTCAATAAATATAGATTCTAATTCTTAGATTTGTATATATTCAGATCATCTCGAATCTTACAATTAAAGTGATTGCGTACATATAATAATGTCCCTCCTGCACTGGATTCAGTAGGAGTGTGGAATAGTTGATAGCCTTCTAGATTAATATCGTAGTTTGGATTCAAATTTTTCATAATTTTTGTTTCAGTAATAGCTAAATGCTAAATCAAAATTTAAGATATTTAATAAGGTCTCAAGATCGTGTTTTATGTCTAGATAAAGAAGCTATATTCAGATGGAAAATAGAGAAGAAATTTTCAGATTTAAATTTTGACGAACAGAAGTCATTGATATCATAATATTGACAATTAATGGTTGGATTATCATCATCATTAGCTTTATTCATGTTGGATGACAAATTGTTAAATTCTTTTAGAAGAGCCTCGATATTTTCTGAAGGTTTCATATTAAGTTGAGAAGATGTGTTACATTTAAAATTTATGTTTTTTGAATTGAGAAAAAATTGATCATTATTTAGATTTTGAAAAGGTAGTGTTTTAGCTGTGCAATCAATACAAAACCATGGTGTTGTGGACTGTTTTAGTAAATTATAACTGGTATTATCTAAGTTGTTACATTTTATATGAATCCAGTGGTTACAAATATCGCATTGAATTGCTCAGTGGTTATTATTAACATTTTTTTGCAGATTTTACAGGGAAAATTGGTCATAGGTTGTTAATTTGTATAAAAGTAAATAAGTGCTACAGGAAAATAAATAAATAAATATTAATAATCAAAAAAATAAAAAAATAAAAAATAAAAATAAAAAATAAAGAATCAACAAAACAAAAACAAAAACAAAAACAAAAACAAAAAAAAAAATGAAAAAAAAAAAAAAAATATATATATATATATAAATAAATAAATAAATCACACAAAACACCAAAGGGAAGCTACTTAGTAAATGTTATTCTCACGAGAATTAAACTGGTGGTTGAGTGGACACAAAACACACACAGGGGAGTAAGCTAGGTAGACCCAACTTCAACATAAAAATAAATAATAATATACCAAACTGAATAAAAACTTTAAAAGCATAGGAATAAATAAAGCTGCCTTAAGCATGTTGTTTCAAAATCTACGTTTTTAGCTAGCTAGCTAAACACTTAAAATTGGTTTGTTTAAGATTTATACATGGCTAGAAAACGTGATGAAATATTAACCTTAACATATGAAAACACACAGAAAATAAATATTCCTAATGTCCAAAGTATTTAGCGAGAAAAGGATCAAAAGGAGACGTACAAACCTCACACCATCACTGCTAAACCAAAAATGACCTTGTAAGTTAAGCATGGGTCCTCCGTCGGCATGCTGAGGCCGCGAAGAACTTGGATTTTTTTTTTTTTTTCGTTTTCAGTGTTTATTTTTTTTTTTTTTTAAAGGTGTCTTTATTTAACTAAATAATTTTTTTACAATACAACACTAAAGGACGTAGACGTTATACGTGGAAAGATAACAAAAAACATTGATAGTTAACATTACTGAACGACACAACATAAACTAAAATATCGATTTAACAGTTCAACTTTCTCGGATTATTGCTAACTCATTTGTAATCCGCACGTCGTCGTCGCACATGCTACGGACGGAATAGTTTCTGGAACCACGCAGACATAGAATTGCCGAACGCACCAAACTAAACGAAATTTTGCGTCTCAGCCACGCTACAACTTCTCCCTTTGTTTCATCTCTTTTTTCCGCGATCATGTCGGCTAGTCTGGATACGAAAACACTTGTTTCCATACCCCCATTGATGCTAAATATCAGAGGTGTAAACGTCCCATGTTCGACGTCTATGATGCGTCTGTTATAAGATCTTTTTTTCTCTTTTTCTTGAGAAGTAAATAATGATGACATTGTTTGGCGTCGATAACTTGGAGCAATGGGATTAAAAATCCTTACATCTAAAATGCTCGTTGTCCTCTCTGCCAAAAACTTCTTACACTTATGTCAGCTCTTGCTTCTGCGTCTGTAACTGCAGAACGGGGAAAATCAGTTGCTTCAGTGGTCAGGGGAATCAGGGGAGGTTCACAGCGTATGTCTCTGCATACCTCCTGCAATAAGGTAACCATCAGATCGCGCAGTTCGTTGTGTCGAATATTCACGAAACCACCAACATGACATGACAATGCATGCTCAATAGAATTTTGTTTGCCACAAGCACAAACTAGTGGCAATCCTTTAATGCTCCATCCGTAACGTAAAGAAATACTGTCAAGAAATTCACGCTTATTCAGGCAAAATCCATGGTCTTTTAATGGTAGAGTTGTTAACCAACTAGAAGCACCAGTCGACCTTGCAATTTCGTTTAATTTTGCTTCATCTTGGGATAATCGTGTCGTCACATCTTTTAGCTTGTTTAAATAGAATACATTTCTTTCCCTGGAAACCTTTGACTTAATTTGTTTGCTCGTCAAAGCACTTGTTGTCACCATCAAGTTTTGATGCTTTATCTCTTTCGTGAGTTCGTTGGTGACAAGTTTTGAAAATTCATATTCCATTTTCGAGATCTCAACAACATTTATCAAACCAAGGCCTCCCATTTTCACCGGAAGAGACAACAATACTCTCTCGTCATCGCTACATGCCCTTCCATCACATAAGGATGGGATCAATTTTGTGCGAATTACATTTTCTACTGGTTGCAACAACTCCGAAATACCAGGTATTGTACGAATATAATAGTTAAATTTATGCCTGCTATCCAGATATAAAGGCAGAATAAGCAGCTTGAGGTTGAACTTCTGCAATTGCTGCATAAACTCAGCAGTTCGTTCACCCATGTATTGACCAAGTCTTCTACGTAACGTTTCTTGTATTTAAGGGAACCAATTGAGGCGCCTAGATGTTTTCTTCCTTCCGATGTTATGTTTGATGTTAAAGCTTTTGAATACCTCTCTAGCCAGCCTCCTCCTTGTCAGCTTTTAACTATCAGCCATGATTTGGACGCTTCTGGATAGTAGCCAATTAACAGACCCTTTTCGATAAGCATTTGCCACCAATTTTTTAAGCGGGCCAGCTCGCCCCCAGCACTGATATCATCAGCATAAGCTACATGTTTTACCTCGTGTATCATCAAAAGTTCTAGCAGTGGGCGAATACCAAGTGCATATATTGCCATCGCTGTAGGATCTCCCTGAGTGGTTCCCTCACAAGATGATCATATCTCCAGTCCACCAGTAACAAATAATCTCGCTTGAGTCTGATAGCAGTTGGTAACATAAATAGCTAGTTTCGGACAAATAATTTTCAGATTGAATAAGATTCAGATTGAAGAACTTGGATTGGTTATTAAGTGACAATCGAGCCTCGTGATTGGCTAATAACGCGGTGAGCGGTAAAAACAAAGCCGTAAAAAACGGGGTCTGCCAGGGATCCAAAAATAAAGCAGCAGGGCCGCGGGGATTTTCCGTCCGCCTGCGATTGCAGATCACCGTGGTTAATTATTATTATTAAATTAGCGTATTAACATAATGCATTTACTTTAGTCACTTAATTTATTTTTTAATTAAGGTTAATAAATTATAGTAATTAAATTAATTCAGGAAATAAATTAATTTTGAAATTTATTTTAATCAATAATACGATTTCCAATTAAACAACCCCCTGTTTTCTAAAAAGTCGCGGAAAGATCAGGAGAATATCGGTAACCCTTTTGAACAGACAGACAGACGACGGCTATTATTATAGAGACTAGCCGGGAAACCCGGCGTAGAAACGCCGGTGTAAGTCACAAGTAACTGTTGTTGAACGCCCTGAAGCGCTTAATATGAATCGCTAACACGGTCATGTGAAGCGCTTTAGTACGGGTATATAGTATGTCGTGAAACTGTACGGCCTAGCGGTGTAGGCCAAGTGGAGTGCATAATAAAAAAGGCAAACAGTGTCACACATTTAGGTGGAGCGCTTTAGGTATGCAGTATATATGTTGTGAATCGAGTAAAGCGCACATAACTTTATAGTGTTTCGGTTGTAATGTATTTTGGAAAATATAACTTTACTGCAACTTTAGCCAAAATAAAAGCACAGTTTACAACCCGTGTTGTTACCCCGTAATAGCAAAAACAATTAGTCAATATTATTTTATTTTGCAGAATAAGTTTCAGTAAACAGTAACAAATTAATCGTGACACTCAGGTAAACCGTGTTGCACATGGGTATATAGGTGTAACACAATTTTTATAAAACTTATCGCAACTTCGGTTAAAAAAAATTCAGGAAACCGCATGTCGTTATCATATTTTCAGTTAAAAAAATTCTTGGCAATTTTATTTTGTAGCACAAGTTTTCATAGCAGTAATAAAATTGGTAGCTGCCTAACTGGTGAACATAAGAATTGTGTTGCAGTCAAACAGCATTTGGCTACTTTCACTTTTTAGCAGGATGTAGCTAAAAGAGGAGCTAGCTAGGTAGACCCAACTTCAACATAAAAATAAATAATAATATACCAAACTGAATAAAAACTTTAAAAGTATAGGAATAAATAAAGCTAGCTGCCTTAAGTTTAACATCTACTGACCGATTGAGACCAATCCATGAGCAATACTTTATGCTTTGATTTATTCCTTCTGCTCTACTTAGTATCAATTTTTGTTCATTTGCTCGATTGTTTTATTTCTTAAGCCCGTCGATTAATAAATATATTTAATATATGTATATTTTTTTATTATATATTTTGGTGTATAATTTTAATTTTCATATGTTCTGGTCTTAATTCTCCGTCAGAATCTATTATATCGATGTCTTTCAATCCTTCGCCACTTTGAACTCTGCTAATCTTGTCTACAGTTTTACAGTGTCTTTTTTTATAGAATAACTTATTTCTTTATTTAAATATTATTATTTTAATAGGACGAATAGCCATTGTAAAATATGGAAGTGCCTGAAAGACAGTTAATAAAAAAAT